>CM035428.1:156803064-157033064 GCA_020310875.1 Ceratopteris richardii | reverse complement strand
CAACCTCCTTAATGGGATGTGTATGCATCTTAGACTCATTGTAAATGACATCACTACTTTTGATCATTGATACTGTTTCAGGATCCCATAAGAGATATCCAAATTGTCCTTCTCAACCATATCCAAGGAAAATGCATTTCTTTGACTTATGCTCCAGCTTTTATCTGAGATTCTTGGGTATATGAACATATTCTTCACACCCAAAAACTCAAATATGCTCATAATATGGTGGCTTCCCTGTCCATAACTCTTGCGCCACTTTCATAACTTTGGCAGTACTAGGTGAAAGGTTAATCACATGAACTACAGTCAATACTGCTTTTGCCCAAAAGCCTTGTGAAAGGCTTGCATGATGAAGCATAGAAACTACTCTATCCTGAATAGTTTTATTCATCCTTTCAGCTACACCATTCTATACTAGGGTATAAGGAGCTATAAAATCTCTATGAATTCCTCTAGGCTGACAAAAAAGGCCAAATTGAGATATATTCAGCCCCATTATCTGAACATAAAGCTTTGAGCTTAGTTCCTTTTTTAGTCTAAATGAAAGCAAGCCATTTTCTGAAGGTAGGGAATGCCTCATCCTTTGATTTGATAGGATATACCCAGAATTTTCTAGTAGCATCATCTATGAAAGTGGCAAAGTAAAGAGAACCACCTAATGACCTTGTGGGCATTGGACCACACACATCTATATAAACAAGATCTAAAGGTAAAATTGAAGAGTAAATGTGCATTTTGTGCACATTCTTAGTTTGCTTTCCATATTGACAATGCTCATCAAAGAAACATAACATAGCTAAGTAGCCAGAACGAGAAAGATTTTCCATTCCACTATGAGATATTTGACCCAAATGGCCATGCCAAATACAAGCCATATGCTATACAATAACAACTAACAAGTGTTCTTTTTGTAATACAAATAAAGGCTTTTTATGAAACAAATAAAGGATAAAGTGGGCCAAGGATAAAGTGGGCCAACTTTGCTTCCTTTTGCAATAGCCACATTTCCCTTTGATATGCAAAAGGACTGAGCATAGAAAACCACCTTGTAAGCAAGTTCATCAAATTGACCGACATCAAACTACGTGATAACTAAGGTACATGGCATACATTATGCATAGTAAATTTTGAACCATCAATGAACTACACAACTACATCTCCAATCCTGACAATGTCACACTAGTAAGAGTCACCAAGTCTCATAGTACCAAGATACTTTGTTGTAAAGGTAGAGAACCATTCTCTATGTGATGTCACATGGAAAGATGCACCACAATCTAGTAGTCATGTGTGGAAAAGAGAATCAGCCATAAGAGCCTCATTAGGCATAGTATTGTCAAGTGTCAACACATCAGCATCATCAAAAATAGCATTAATTTCCTCAATCTTCATGGTTGAAGTAGATGGTGCAAGTAACTATTTAACATGCCCATCAACATTTTGCCCTTTACCTTTACCATTCTTTAATGCATAGCAATCTTTCTTCATGTTTCCTTTCTTATGAAAATAATGGCATTCGATATCCCTCTTCCTTGATTTACTTCTACTCTTATTCCGTTGACTATTCTTTTCCTTGTTCTTTCTCTTGCCACATTGCTAATTCTTTCCTTGGTAAGAATCATAAACATTACATGCATCTCCACTCTGAGTCCCAACCATAGATTTTCTATGAATCTCCTCAATCAAGAGTGCTCCACATATGTCATCATAGACTAGTTTATCACCAAGTGCACTATTGTTAATAGTTGTGTAAAACATATCCCATGATGATGGCAAGGTGCACAACAACAAGGTTGCTTTCATTTCATTATCCATCTCCATTTTTTGAGCCTGTAGCTGGGAGAATATAGCATCAAACTCATTTAGATGAGAAGCAACACTATCTGTGTCCTTCATGTGAAGATCAGATAACTTTCTCATTAGATACACTTTATTTGATGTCTTTTCTTTTTCATATGTATTGCATAACTTCTTCCAAAGCTCCTCTGCACTTTCACAGGCCAATACTATAAAGTAAACATTATCTTCCAGGTTGTGAATGGTAGACCTCACCATCTCATCCAACTCATCCCAATCATCTTCATCCATGTCAATAGGCTTCTCTGAAATTCCATTTACTGGCTTCCATTGCCTCCTCTGAATCAACACATCTTTAATATGATTATTCCATAGATCAAAGCTTGTGCCATCAAATTTTTGGATCTCAAAATGGTCTTTGCCCTGCAAGTTATAGCTCCTCCTCATAACACTAGCACTAGACCCAGATCCACTAGAAGTGTCTAAGACCTCTCATGCCATGATGATAGAGAACTAAATAGAATGATAATGGATCTAGGAGATTCCAAACAGCACTAAGGCTCAAAAAAGGATGAGCAAGTGTCAGATTCTGTCAATAGAGTTTTTGGAAAAAAATAAATTAGTGAACAATAATGACCAACCAAAAGGATTATGTGAGAATAAATGTGCTCGCACCAATAAGTGTATCAAGGAGTAAATCGGTCACTATATTGTTGATAAAACCAAAAAGTATGGAAAAGAATTAAATCATTGACTCCATTGCATATAATCAATTACTCAAAAGAAGCCAACTATGCTTATTGAGCACCTATGAAAAACTATCATACATCTCCTATGGTGAGGCTTGGTATTCTTCAACATGCATCATCAAAGAGACCCCAAGATCTGGGTGTCTACCAGTTAAGAAAACCTCACCATGAACCTCTTTATCAAACATAAAAGACTTTATGCAAAAAATGTAAATGCTATATCAATGACCACATGGACATACATAAGGGGTATACATAGAAGCATACATAGTGTATGTGTGCTCAATATATGTAGTAAAATGGCATTGAAGGCTGAATTCATAGCCCAAACACTAGCCAAAAACACTTGCAAGTGTTTTTCAACTCTGTTCTTTAGGCTCTAAAACCTGCATAAACTTTCGGTGGCTTCTCCCATCACAACTAAAAACATTTCAAGTAACTTGTAGATTTATTGCTTGGGTCCACATCTTTGGCATGCATCACATGTTTGTGCCCTCTCTTGTGCATCTCTAAACAAATTTGGCCACAATAACTCAACATCTAACATTACTTGATTCATAGTATGGCTAGGGAGGTGCCTGCCACTTATTCCTTCATGTAGGAGTCTTAAGAATTTGTCTTGCCTCTTCTTCTTCCATGCACTTTCTAAGTGTACTATCCTTTCCATAATTGTACATCTTTCTCTCAATAATGATATAAGGACTATTACTCATGAATAGTCCCCTTTCTTTGCTTAGAAATAGCTTTTATAGGATATTTCCTTGTCTTGAGAAACTCCTTGATATCTTCCATGATCACATACTATGAATAGTTGAGCATGTGAGAACTCATCATGCACTCCAATGTCTTGATTCTCTATGCCAACTCTGGACAAATAATCAACCATGACATTTTCTTTACCTATTCTATGAATTATGGAAAAATCAAATTCTTGGAATAATAAGAGCCACCACTAGACTCTACCTGTTTCTTGTGTCTTATTCAATACATACTTTAGTGGTTGATAACCACAAATTTCATGCTTACTAGATGATGGTAGAACTTTTGCACTGCAAATACCATTGCCAAAGCTTCTCTCTCAGTGGTATTATAGTTCTTCTTAGCCTCAGACAATATTCAACTTGCATATTGGATGGATCAGTCTAATTTGTACTCTTCACTATGTTGAGTGAGGATTTCTCCCATCACATACACCCCCAAAAACCTTCTATGATAAACTAGTATGTATCCTCTCTCACTAGAAAGTGACACTCATTTGGATTCAATTTCATCTTAGTTTCCTTGCATCTATTGAAGAACTGTTGCAATTGTGTCACATGCTCATCTAAGCAATTCACAAGAGTACTAGTAAATTACCTGAGAAGGAGGAAACATCATCCATGAAGATTCAAAGGGCTTCCAAAAGTAGGGATCCAATGATAAGGTTCACAATTCTATTGAAAGTAGTAAAATTACCTCAGAAGGAGGAAACATCATCCATGAAGATTCAAAGGGCTTCCAAAATTAGGGGTCCAATGATAAGGTTCACAATTCTATTGAAAGTAGTAGGATCATTTCTAATTCCAAATGGCATTTTTACATAGACATAGGTTCCCCAAGGTGTGATGAAAGTCATCTTTACTCGATCCTCTACATGAATGGATATCTAGTTGTACCCAGTAAAGCCATCCATGAAATTCTACAGTGTATGCCCAACCAAAATTGTTCTCTAAACAGCATAGGGAACCAATCAAGAATTGTTATTTTATCGAGTGATTTGAAGTCCACACATATCCGTATTTTATTAGTTTTCTTTTTGGGCACAATGAGCATGGGAAAAAGTTGTTCTGATTGCTCCTCCAGGATGATAATTCTAGCATCCTCCATTTTCTAGATCTCTTGGTAAATAGCTTCACCATACTTTGGATTCAAGATGTCACTTTTACCCCTTATTGCTTTGGCTCCTTGTACCACTATAATCCTATGTTTCCCAAAACGTGTGAGCACTCCTTTAAAATCCTTGTAATGCCATGCAAATACATCATCATAAGTTTTCATAAAAGAAGATACCTTTGAGATCAAGTCAGGATAGTTCCATAACCATGTGGCCACCAACATAGGATGAGGGTTGTCTTTGTTGATCAACTCAATGTCTTTGATTGGGTTCCATTCCATCAATGTGTCAAAAGACTTTTCTTCATCTTTGTCATCTTCTATAAGTTTCCTCCACATAGTCCTAATTTTGTATGCAGCAAAACTTTGAATATCTAATTATTCTTCCTTTTCTTGCATCCACCCTATAGGAATTTCATGAATTGGAAAAGAAGATTCTTCACTAGTTTGTTTTACCTCGCATCTAGTTTCATCTATGTTGCATTTGGGAGGTGGTTTCTTCCTACTCCTATGACCTATCACAGGCTCATCCAATCCAACACCTTTTATGGTCTCTTTTCTTCCTTCACGCTCTTCTACATTTATCACATCTAGTGAAATTCCATAGTAGGGGCATGAGTTACCTATTTTGAACCACACTAAAATATCTTCTTCTTCTTCTTCCACATCTAAATGGATTTGTTTGAGCTCCTTCCCTTCATGCTTTACCTACATTGTATCCTTACCCTAGTCATGCAAAGCATTTGCATGGCTCAATTAGGGGATCCCAATAAAAATTGAAAAGCCCCCATCCACCTATGGCAACCTCAATACAACCGTCAAGAGTAAAGGTATTACCTTGTACCACAATTTGAACTCAAGGAACCACTCACGAAGACTTTACCCTACTATAGTCCACCAATGTTAGTGTGAAATTTTTTCCTTGAGGGTTGAAGCCCAAGCTTCTCCATAGTGTAATATCACATCATGTTAATGCATGCGCCACAATAAAATATAACTCCTTGTAGTGTGAGTCCTCTTATATTGATAGTGAGTTGTGGACTCTTATAATCAGTAAGGGTGGATTCTCCAACCACCTTTTCTTCACACAGAGGATTAGTCTTTGCAAACAAAGTGGATGTGGACTTCTCACCTATGATCTATAAAATATCTAACCAAAATCTTGCATCTACATTTAAAATATAAATAAAATAGCCTCCTTCTTTATTGATTTTAACAACCTTGAAGCTTTTGATTCCTTAAGGGAATGGGTGATGTGCAAGTCCTCAAGATCGTTTCAAGCCCCATTGTATGCATGTCCAATTGCTTCATTTATGTTTGTACAATCCTCGTTTGATTAGATATCTTCATTGGGAATAGGCCTTCCTCTAACTGTCTCTTTTTCCTTGGTCACTTCATATGTTCTGGGATCTTGACTAGGTCCTTCCTAAGGGAGGTTTCCATTGTTTCCTGTTTGCATTACCATAGATTCAATTTCTTCTAAATGTACTACTTTGGTAGTTGGTGATGGCATAGTCGTTTCTTTTGTACTATCTTGATTGTCCACAGAGATCATTTGTATACATGTCCGAATGTGGATACTTTTTTTTACAAGCAACACATGGTGTAGTGATCTTTGGCCTTTGGGTAATTTTTGCATGGAGGAGAACCCTCTCATAGAGGGCATTTTGGTTCCACACCTAAAACAAATAATTGGCCTCATTCGCCAATTTCGATAGTTTCCTTGAGGATATGTGTTTTGAGTATTACCTTGAGTTGGCGTCATAGCCATTGAATGTGGTGGAGGCAAAGGCCTTGTTTGGGCTCTTCCTTGTCCTCAATATCCTTGTGCAGGAATCCCTCATGAGTGGCACTCATGGGCTTCATACTCGAGATTCCTACATAATTGGAAAGTTATATTTAAGATAGGACACATACTTACCATGTACTTGTTCTCTACACATTGTACACAATAGTCCACTCTTGACTCCACTTCTTGCATGAAACTCTTGCATTTCTTGACACAGTTGTGCCATCTCTCTTTTGCATGGGGTTTCTCTTCTTTTTGGAGTCTTAAGGATTTAATTTTACACACTACTTGTGTTATTGCACTCTCTTGTTCCTTCTAGGGCTTATTCCTCCTTAGGTTCTCAAGTTCCTTCCTTAATTGTGCTATTGAGTCCTCTGGTTCCATGGAGTATGTAAGGCCCCAAGGCTCAACTCCATATTGTTGCCAAATTTTTTCTAACCCTTTTTGTGGTAATAAACTCATCAATGGTTGTTTTATGAATCACCAATTCCTTTATCTTCCATTGGCTAGACATAGTAGTGGCTTAACAAGCTATTTTTTGACAAAAAGTTGTGTGGAAGGTAATTTGGACATAAGTGTTGGACTTTGAGGTCTGTGGAACCACACAAACAAACACAATACTAAATGTATTACCACTAGAATGTACAAAGTTAAGTAACCCATTAGGGCTATAGGCATATATACAAGCCAGGGGGAAAAACCTCGTGAAGAGGGAAAAAGTGCCCTAGCGGTCCTAGTGTGTTCACACACATCACTACCTAAATATATCAACAAATTCCCCTTGGGAGTGATGTGATGAACAAGGAGTTTGCACTCATGTATAAGGAAGTGCCAAGCTATGTGGAATCAATCCACAAAAGGAAGTACCCCCAAAGCTTTGCAAAAAACTTCAAACTTCTCCCTAGGCAGAGCCGTTTGTGAAAAGGTCTGCAATCTTCTCCTTTGTTGGCACATATGCCAAATTGATCTCTCCAATAGAGAACCTCTCCTTGTCATAATGATATTGCACCTCAATGTGCCTAGTGTGAGCATGGAACATAGGGTTCCTCCCAACTGCGAATGCGCTTCGACTATGAGTGAAGATGGAGGTGACAAAAGACTGACCAATACCCAAATCGGCCATAAAGCATCTGCGCCACACACACTCAACAATCGTTGTGAAAGTTGCCCTATACTCAGCCTCACAACTAGAAGTGGCCATAGTAGGATGCTTCATAATCAACCAAGATATGCATGAGCTACCAAGCATAAAGCAAAAACCACTGGTGGATACATGAGTGTCATAGCAACTAGCCCAATTAGAGTCAGCAAAAGCATGTAAATCTAGTGGTAGTGATCCCCCTTGGGATAAAACAATCCACGTAGTCGGGTACCACTCAAGTAGCAAAAGATGCTCTTATCCACCTGCCAATGCTTAACACTTGGGCAATGCATATACATGCTCCTCTGTGAGACAGCAAACTGAATATCTGGTTGAGTAATGCATAAGTAAATCAAGCATTCAACAGCATGTTGATAGAGAACAGCATCAAATGCATCTCTAGCATCATGAAGACTCAATTATAAACCTGTCTCCAGAGGAATGGCAATAGGTTTGCAGTCTTCAAGGCCAAAACACTGCAATAATGTGTCAATATATTTGGTTTGATGCAAAGCTATTCTGCCATCAACTTGCATAAATTGAATGACCAAATAAGGATGCAAATGCCCCAAATCTAACATCTCAAAGAGGCATGCAGATCAGCCTTAAAATCAGCAATATGCTTCTCATGAGGACCAATGAGTAGCATGTCATCAATATACACAACAATGATCAGAGGCACATCATTTGCACACTTAACATATAAGGTGCTCTCAGTTGGACTATTCTCAAAACCATGTGTGATCAGGTAGGCATGTGTCTTTTTCATACCAAGCACGTGGTGCTTGCTTCAAACAATATAATGCCTTTTTCAACCTGCACACTTGGTTTTCATGCTTTTTCTGCACAAAGCCATGACGCTGAAAAACATGCACTTCTTCATGCAAGTCACCATTCAGAAACGCACTTTTGATGTCCAACGGATGTACATTCCAACCATGATGAGTTCCAAGTGCATAGATGCTACGAACAGTAGTCATTCGACAAGTAGGAGCAAAGGTCTCATCAAAATCAATGCACCTTTCCTAAGCATAAGCCTTTGTAACAAGCCTAGCCTTGTACCTGTCAACTGTTCCATTAGGCTTACACTTCAACTTGTATAGCCATCTAGTGCCAATGGCCTTCTTCCTTGAATGTAATTCACATAAAGACCAAGTACCATTTTTAATAATAGCATCATATTCTAATTGCATAGCATCCATCCAATTTTCAAAGTTTTCTGCTTCATCAAATGAGATAGGCTCATTCTCATCACAGAGACTAGAGGCAGTCATAGCATAGCAATCTGATGCAAAAGAAGCACTATGAGAGATAGAATGAGTATGATATGACATAGATGCATCTAATTTGCTATCATGCAAAGTCTTCACTAGCCATTTTAGCATAGTTTTTGCCTCCTCAATATCAGTCTCTCTCATCAATCTGCATCAGAGATGGAATGATCTACATCATCACATGAAACCTGTAAACGCTGAGAAGTTGCCTCATTCAGACCAATACTAGATTATCCACCTATAAAAAGAGGCAAAAAAGTGTCATAAATGGCTTTGGAGCTAATTGATGTCTCTTTAGTACACGAAAGTAAAGGCTGAATAGCATCTTCCACAAAAACAACATCATGGCTAACCAAAATGCGCTTAGTCTATGGATGATACAAATGATAGCCTTTGCTTTCAAAATTGTGCCCAACAAAAATGCATTTCACTACTTTATCATCCAATTTCTTGCATTATTGTTCAGGCACTAATGCATATGACAGACAACCAAAAACACACAGGAGAGCAACAGATGGCTTACAACCATGCCAAGCCTCATATGGAGTGATAAATTGCAATGCTTTTGTGGGACACTTGTTAAGTACATATGTTGCACACATAATAGCCTCAAGCCAGAAACTATGTGGTAAAGCCTGACTGTTGACCATACACCTCAGCATCTCCATGATTGACCTTCTTCTATTCAGCAACTCCATTCTATTGAGGTGTATACAACATTGTACACTGATGTTTTATCCCACATTCAGCCAGAAATGCATTAAAGTTAGAAGACATATATTCCCCCCTCGATCAAAACGGAGGGTACCCATTTTACATGTTGATAGATTTTTAGCCAAAACCTTTTGAAGCACATAAACACCTCGGACTTTTCTTTCAATGGATATACCCATGCATGCCTAGAAAAATCATCGATGAAAGTCACGAAGTAAAGATAGTTCCCAAAAGAAGTTGTCTGCATACGACCACCAACATCACTATGAACAAGCTGCAATTTTGAGTAGCTCGAACTAAACCATCTTTTGGGAAGGAGGAATGTTGCATTTTGCCCAAAATACAGCATTCACATACATGTTTACTAGCTGCCTCAAGTTTGGGCAGAGAGGACACCATTTCAAATGTGCAGGCCTAGCAACCTAGCAAGATTTAGATGACCAAAGCATGCATGCCAAAGCTTTGCATTTGACAAAGCTTGAGAATCATGTACTTTCACATGTTGAATCATTCACAAATTTTTCATAGTCTATGAGCTTATACGACCCATGACATGAAATGCCAGAAGCAATAATGACATGGCCATTTAACAAATCATGAACTGTACATCTATCATCAACAAATTTCACAACCAAGCCAATCTTGGCTAAAGCTGAAACTAATAATAGATTCTTCTTGATCCCTAGCATAAACAAAACATCTGACAATGTAAAAGAACTACCATCAGCAGTAATCAGAATGATCTTACCAAATCCCATAACAGGATAAGAGGAGTTGTTGGCGCATGTGATAGTATTCATTGTATGCGCATGCTTGAGTGAAGTGAAGAAACTGCACTATGAGGTAATATGTTTGGTTGCCCCACTATCAAAGTACCAAACATCTGAGTCTACTGCAGACATACACTATTCATGAGAAGATGGGTCATAACTGAAAACAATGCTAAATGTGCATTCTTCATTCTACAGAAGATTAGCAGACTATGTTTTGGATGTAGAGGCCTCTGCAACAACCATTCCAGCCTCTTTCTTCCTTGCCTCTTTAGCAGCCAGTTTTGGATAGCTCTTTATGACATGATCATTTCCTTTACAATATTTGCCAAACAATTTCTGCTTTTTTGTTTTCTTCTCATCTCTATCTTCCTTCTTTGCTTGTGCAGAATTAGCATATTTTTGCTTACTAGTAGAAGAACTCCATTTACCTTTGCCTTTCTAACTTGCCAAGAAATCTTGATTTGCAACATGCATAATGGACATGTTCTGCCTAGACTAATATTCTTGCAATAGAACAGAGACTAGCTCCTTAAATGTTAAGGCATTGGGATTTCCTTTCATCATCAAACAAAGAGTAGATGCAAAACTCTGATATGAATTGGGAAGACCATTCAGAATAGTCTGCACGTGAACTGTCATGCAAGACTTCATCAACAGAAATCAACTGTTGCTTCATATCTATGATCTTTGTCAAAATTTGTCCATGGAATCTCTTTCATTCATTGCTCACTCTCGAACTATTTTCGGAGGTAAGCAACACGAGCCTCATTCCTTCCCTGGTATAAAGTGGTAAGTGTATCCCAAGCATCCTTAGTTGTTCTGCAAGAGTGAGTGTGAGGAATAATGGCACGTTTGGTAGACAATGCTATCAATGCATGCTCCTGAGCATCTCTGCCATCCCAACAAATTTGCTCTATAGTAGGTGCAGCAAGAACCATAACACGAATAGGAACATGAAGAATATCACCATCTTCAACACCATTTGCATCACCTTTAGCAACTTTGTTTGTAGGTGAAATAGGATGTTTTTCAACACCTTACACAACATTCCACGATCCCTTTGCAACCAATACATGACGCATCATGTAAGCCCATAATGGGTAATTGGTACCATCCAACTTATCCTCAACAACCAACATATGGAATACATCACTACTTTCCACCATGGCCACTGACCAAAATACCCTGATGTAGAAAAATGACTGTATCTGAAAAAGTTGAATAGAACTACCCTAATGAGTTCCACTAAACCTGTAGTAGACTTTCAAGTGCTTATACTAACAAACTGAAACTTGTATATATCTTTGGCATGAAAAGACAAAATTGCTTGCATAAGTGCTATGATAGTCTGTTCGAAGGCCGAAATGAGCTCAGATCGGGATTTTGGCACCACAAAGCGAAGCCATTTTGAATTCCTAATCACCATGAGTATGCTCACTAGATTTCATGTGATTCTAAGTCTATGAACAAAGGGGTATCGATGATGCCCTAGATGAAGCGGCAACCTACTATGATACCAATTGTTGGAGTTTGAGGTTTGTGCAAGCATGTGAACAGTAGAAGAAAGAAGAAGAAGATTGGAGCACAACACACAATACTGAATGAATTACCACTAGAATGTACAAAGATAAATAACCCATTAGGGCTATAGGCATATATACAACCCAGGGGAAAAAAACTTCCTAAAGAGGGAAAAAGGTGCCCTCGTAGTCCTAGTGTGTTCACACACATCACCACCTAAATATATCAATGATAAGTGCCTTGACCCTGGTGAAAAACTCAAGAAATGTCTCCCTAATGCTCAATTCCAAGTTATCCAATCCTTCAATAATCTTTTTGCTGGTATTTCCTATTGGACTTGCACTTTAAAGGCATCCTTCATTAAGTTCCAAGTCACAAAATGGTTGTCAAAAATTTGACTAAACCACTTATCTTGCAACCCTTCTAATGTTATCAAGAAGAGCATCAAAAAAGCATATCTCCTCCCTATTAAACCCCTTATTTTGTATAAGGCTAAAAACCTCTTGACATGCTCATGAAGGTCTTCATGTGCTAAACCTCTAAAGGAGGGGAAGTTCATGTTTAATTGGAAGAGTAAAGTTTCTAAGTCTACTTAGGCTACCATGTTCCATACTGATGATGTAGATGAAGGGGGACTAGCTAACCTATATGCAACATTTCTTCTTATGGCTTTAAAAGATATTATGTTGCCTAAGGTTTGTAACCTAGTTGTGATCATGAGCTACACATCCTCTTCCAAGAGCTTAAGATTAATTCTATGAGAAAAGCAGTTACCTCTTCAATTTGTAGTGTCAACACCTTTTCCACTTCCTTCTTCACTTGAGAATTGTGATTGTTCATTTTCCCTTACGCTCAATCTACCTTTCCCCTCCTAGCATGACAAATTTTCTTGCGGGAATTCTTTAGTTAAAGAGGCTTGACTGTTTGTATTAGAAGAGTAGAGAAGAAGGAGAAAATCACATTGCACTAAAGTCTTAAGATAGAAGATTATAATTGATTTTGTTTTCAAGAATAAGGCAAAACTAGTCACTGTGCAAAACACTCTTTAAAAAAAATACACACAAGTACAACCAAGTACTTGTGCAGTCAACCTATATGCCGCTTCTTCACCTTAGCAAAGTGGCTTACTCATGTGCACCCTTGCACTCAAGCCTCCAATAAGGTTGAAGTCTTGATCACTTCTATTGTTAACCTACAACACCTCCTTGGTAGTACTCTAGCCACACCTTGGTTGCCTTCTTCCTCAAATGAAGTTGACTTGCAGCACACAAGATCATACAATAATTTCTTCACTAATCTTTGGCTCTCAAGCTCTCCACTATCTATGGGAGAGTTCCTATGTACTTTGCACACTTGAAAAACTCTCTCTCTCTACCTATCTTTATATGAATCTCTTTCTCTTAGTGTATTCTTTTCTCCTATAACCCTTACTTGGCTTGTTGACTTCTTGGTGTATGCAAACTTCCTTTGACTTGACTTGAATTCTCATGTGTGTCTTAGTGTATCTTCGTCTATCTTAGTGTTGGTTGTGTATCCCACTTTCTCACTTTTTATGTATACATTTCCGAAGCCTTGTATTCCCAATGATTCATTTTTCTAGCTTTGCTTCAAGATCCTCTCGCCAAGATCTTCTTACTTCCATTTCAAGAATATCCTATTTTTTCTTGTAGTGAACTTATCAAAAAAAATTAATGGGGTTATTTGTTTTTACATAAATTTTGCACTTTTTGCCTTGAACTCTCCAAAATGTACACATAAAGGAGGGTTCACTTTAATCTTCTAAATGCTTCAAAACCCTTAAAGACCTCCAAAAGACCTTTTGAAACCTATAATTAGATTCAATCATAAGAAAGTTGTGAGCATACACATGTGCACCACATATGCACATGCATTGCCTATTTGATAACTCATTGGCCACATGTGCACCACCTTTGCACCTCCTTGCCAAGTATGCACCATGCCAGATTCAACAAAAAGGTGTCTTAGCATCATTTGGTGTGAGAATTGGTTATGGAACATAAGTGCACCCTACCACCTATAACTTTTCAAGCAAGAGACTACAACGTGGTCCTCATGACGCATCAGAAAGCATGCTCAAGTTTCCCTTCACTAACACAAATATGTTTCTTAAAATGATGATGTGAATGTATCCATTATGTGTAACTATGTTTATATCTTTTGCATTACTTATCGATCTAGAGTTAAACACTCTGAAATGGCCTTTATGGTGTTTCCATAACCTCCTCTAAGTTTTCTTCTTAGTCAAGAGTTGTAAGGAGCTTGCCTATGGTCAAATATTTTGCCTACTTGGAATCTTGATGGGATTCGGAGTTTCTTTGAGCCAATGTTGGAACCACATTCTCACCAAGATCGAAAACAAGCCCCAATATTGGAAAGACATGTAGCTTAATGTGGCGAGGAAAACAAAGGTGATCAATGCATTCCATATTTTGGCTAACATCTACTTTTTTGTCTATTGTAGATTGAATATTAATGAGCTATAAAGGAATGAAAGAGCTTGTAGGAACTTCGCTAGACACGCACTCTTATCTGGAGAGGAGTGCCAAACATTAAGTGGGAAATTTATGATTTCCCCAAGGATATGGGTGGTTTTGGGAATTCTAGATGTGTTGTCAATGGCTAACAATCTTGTGGCCAAATGGATTATCAAAGCCTCGTGTAATGAAAAGAATTCTTGGGACAAGCTTATTTTAGGAGATATAATGACCTATCCCTCTCCAAAACCCCCTGACTTTGGAAAGGCCCTAGTTAGCTCACACTTCTTTTCTCTCCAATTCTAATTATCCCTAAGGGATTTGATCTCATGTGCTCTTTATTGAAAACATAGAACAAGATGAAACCCCTCTTCTCTGTCAATAATGACTCAATGTGGGTTGTTGGCATCAAGCATCATGACTCAATCTAGTTTCCTATTTCAAGTATGAGGACTGTTGAGAAAGAAAATACTCAAAGAGCTAAAAATCTTTGTTCTAAAGGCTTTTGTAAGTGGAAGAACCTTTGGAACCAAGAAAAAGGACATTGGATCATGTTCAAGGACATCGAGCCTAGTCGTAGAGAAGATAATCAAGATTGGTGCCTGTTAATGGACAAGTTCACTTAGGATGCTTCGGAGATTCATCTTCTCATCGATCAAGATCCCCACTCTTTCAAGGTTTAAAGTTGAATGGATAAATAGGATGTAGAATATTCCAAGAATTAGATGATGAATCACTATTCATTTATTGTTAAAGAAAAAGTGGTGCACTAATTGTTCTTCGATTAGATGGAACTTCAAGCTCAAGGATTTATGGCACTCTTTTATTGAGAACAAATTGGTCCTCATGTGGTAGATTCTTCATGGGGGGATATGGACCAACATCAAGCCTAGTAAGACTTATGGTGCACCTCATGGTCTAAAATATGCTTAAATGGGTATGGAGGACATTGGTCCCATGTGTTCTTTTCTTGTCCTAAGAGCACCTCGATTTGGTAGAGTACAAGCAAGTTCCTCTTGCCAACTCATCAAATCGATTGGAATCAAGTCAGCTATGTAGTTCTTTGGAATGTTATTGGGAGTAAGGCTCTTTGGAAAATCTGGAAGGAAAGTTGTATCATCAACTTCGATAAACCCCACCTAGAGAATGTCTGTGTGTGTGTGTGTGTGTGTGTGTGTGTGTTGATAAGAGCAAGCGAATCGTTCCTTTGCTCTTATAGACCTTCTTCTTCCCATCTTGCATGCTATATGGGATCTACTTGTTGAAGAACTCTAAGTACATGCCACTTCTCCCCTTTTTTCCTCTTTGCAACTCTCATCTTTGCAAAACTTGAGGGCCAAAGCCTTCTTGAGCCATCTTCCAAGGGACTTTTCCAACAAGTTTTTGAAGCTTGAGAATCCATATATTAACCATCCCTCAAATGTTTTTTCAACCCATTTGCAAGCAAAGAAGGCATCAAGGAGGCATCCCAAGTGTGGCTTTGATATTCATCAAAGCATTTCGGAATCATCTTTAACCTTGTCAAGAAATTTAGTCAAGGACGATATTATGGTGGTTCAAAGGAGACTTTTGGGAGATGAAGGGACATCACATCTAATCCAAAGGTGGCCCAAGCTAACCTACAACATAAGAAATCTTTGGAAAATAGCAAGCAAAATACTCCATTTGTTTCTCATCTCTCCTTTGAATTGGGAAAGGACATTGCATTGTTCTCTATTCCCCAAGGTATTCAATAGAAAGGCACTTGCACAATAGTAGCCATATGCAAGTTGATAATGATGCACCTAGGCAAAACATAGATTACATTATGATGGAAGGGGCAAAGAGGTAGATTATACTCTAGGGAAAGGGGCAAAAGGCAATGCAAAAATGTTTGAGGTATATGTTTATTACTAAATAGATAAGGCAATCTAAATTCCATAACATTTGAGATGTCAGTCTTTGTTTTGTTGCAAGAATATCAGTCCAGGTAGAATAGGTCAATTATGTGTGTTACACATAAAGATTTCTTAGCTAGTCAAAAGGGAAAAGGTAAATGGAGCTCATCTATTAGTAAGCAGAAATCTGCTAATGTCTCACAATTAAAGAAGGAAGAGAAAGATGATAAGAAGATAGAAAATTAGAAATAGTTTCAAAAGTATTGCAAGGGAAATAATCATGTCATAGAGAGTTGTCCTAAACTAGCTTCAAAGGAGGAAAAGAAGAAAGAGGCTAGAATGGATGTTGCAAAGACCTCTACACCTAAAACAAAGTCTGTTAATCTTGTTTAAAATGAAGAAAGGGCATTTACTACTATCTCTAGCTATGATCCATCATCTCATGAGCATTATATGTCTATAGTAGACTCAAATGCTTGATAGTGGTGCAACCAAACATATTACCTCACAAAATAGTTTCTTCACTTCACTTAAGCCTGCACCTACAAGGAATCTTGTCACATGTGATAACAACTCTTCTTATCCTATAATGGGATTTGGAAAGATCATTTTTACTACTACTAGTGGTAGTTCTTTCACATTGTTATATGCCTTAAATATGTCAAGGATCAAGAAGAATCTATTATCAACTTTAGCATTAGACAAGATTGGCTTGGTTGTCAAATTTGTTGATCATAGATTTATAGTTCATGATCTATCAAACTATGATTTTCTTCTGGCATTTAATGTTGTGGGTTGTATAAGCTCATAGTCTATGCAAAATATGTGAATGATTCAGCATGTGCAGTTCATGATTCTCATGATATCTCATATGCAAAGATTTGGTATGCATGATTTGTATTTTTCTAGTTTTCTTTGCCTATAGAAATTTGAAATGGTTTTCTCTCTGCACAAACTTGAGGCACCTTCTAAACACGCCTGTGAAGGCTATATTTTGGGAAAAAGTATAGCATTCCTCCATTGCAAAAGTTGGTTCAGTTTGACATACTCATAAATCGTAGCTTGTTCATAGTGATGTCTGTTACACTTATGTGTTCCTCGAGTAGCTTTGATGTGAACCTTTTCCCTATACATGGGCACTTTCTACTCTAATGTTGGCTAGAGATTTTTTCCCCATGTTACCACATACATGATTCACTCATATGTGGTGGTACTTTGTACATAGGGACATTATTCAGCTCCTAATTCAATTGAGTTCATCGTTAATAGAGAGAGCTTTTTCAGCCATACATCTTCTCCATGTTTCTTGCTACTTTTGTGATCCTTGTGTGCTTCTTGTGTGTCCCTTGCACATCTACACACACCCAAAAATGTCTATGGTTGTGCTTTAAACAGTTCATGGTTATGGATGAAAATCTATTAAGATGTAAATTGGGAACCCTTTGTTCTAATCAAGGGGGGGATACATGTCTTCTGATTTTATTCCATTTCTCGTTGAGCATGGGATGAAACATGACTGTAGAGTTCCATATACACCTTAACAAAATGGAGTTGTTGAAAGGAAGAATAGGTCTCTCATGGAAATGGAGAGTATATGGTCAATATTCACACTTTACCACTTAGCTTCTAGCTTGCAGTTGTTATGTATGCAACATATATACTTAATAGGTGTCCCACCAAAGCATTGAAATCTATCACTCCATATGAGGCTTGTCATGGTCGCAAGACATTTGTTGCTCATCCACATGTTTCTTGTTGTCTAGCATATGCATTAATGCTGGAGGAACAACACAAAAAAATGGATGATTGTGATCTAGAAGCTCATCATGGTTGGTATGTACATCGGTTGGACATTAAAATTGCATCTCTAAATGGTGATTTCATGAAGAAGTGCATGTATTGAGCCCCGTGGTTTTGTGCAGAAAGGGCAATAGAAGGTGTGCATATTGAAAAACACATTATATGGTTTGAAGCAAGCACCACATGCTTGGTATGAGAAGATATATGCCTACTTACTAGCACATGGTTTTGAGAACAGTCCAATTAAGAGCACCTTATATGTTAAGCATGCAGATGATGTACTTCTTATCATTGTTGTATATGTTGATGATATGATGCTCACTATTCCTAATGAGAAGCATACTGCTTAATTTAAGGCTCATTTGCATGTTTTTTCTAAGATGTTAGATATAGAGCATTTGCATCATTATTTGGGCATTCATTTTATGCAAGTTGATCGAGGAATAGCTTTATGTCAAACAAAATATATTGGCACATTATTGTAACATTTTGGCCTTGAAGGTTGCAAATATATTACCACTTCCATGATGCTATCAACTGCATTTGAGTCAAACAAAATATATTGATACATTATCGCATCCTTTTGGCCTTGAAGATTGTAGAATCTATTGAACCTCCCATGGAAACAAGTTTGCAATTGAGTCTTCATGATGTTGGAATTGCATTTAATGGTATTCTCTATCAGTAAGTTGTTGGATGTTTGATTTAATTATGCATAACTCAGCCTAATATTCAATTTTTTTGTCTCTTAGGTAAGCAAGTTTATGCATTGCACAGGTGTCAAGCATTGGCAAGTGTTTAAGCATATGCATTAATGCTTGAACAAAAACACAAAAAATTGGATGATTGTGCACTAGAAGCTCATCATTGTTAGTATGTACATCCATTGCACATTAAAATTTCATTTCTAAATGGTGATTTATATGAAGAAGTGTATGTATTGTAGCCTCGTAGTTTTGTGCAAAAAGGGCATGAAAAGAAGGTGTGCATATTGAAAAAGGCATTCAATGTTTTGAAGCAAGAACCATGTGCTTGGTATGAGAAGATACATGCCTACTTGCTAGCACATGATTTTGATAATTGTCCAACTAAGAGCACCTTATATGTTAAGCATGCAGATGATGTACTTCTTATCATTGTTGTATATGTTGATGATATGATGTTCACTATTCCTAATGAGAAGCATACTGCTTAATTTAAGGCTCATTTGCATGTTCCTTTTAAGATTTCACGCTTGGGGCATTTGTCTCATTATTTGAGCATTCATTTTATGCAATTTGATGGAGGAATATCTTTATGTCAAATAAAATATATTGACACAGTATTGTAACATTTTGGCCTTGAAGGTTGTTAATCTATTACCACTTCCATGATGCTATCAACTACATTTGAGTCAAACAAAATATATTGATAGATTATCGCATCCTTTTGGCCTTGAAGGTTGTAGAATCTATTGCCACTTCCATGGAAACATATTTGGGATTGAGTCTTCATGATGTTGGAATTGCATTTAATGATGTTCTCTATCACCAGGCTGTTGGATGCTTGATTTAATTATGCATACCTCACCTTGATGTTCAATTTTTTGTCTCTTAGGTAAGCATATTTATGCATTGCCTAGGTGTCAAGCATTGGAAAGTATTTAAGAATATGCATTAATTCTTCAACAACAACAACAACACAAAAAAATGGATGATTGTGCACTAGAAGCTCATCATGGTTGGTATGTACCTCCATTGGGCATTAAAATTGCATTTCTAAATGGTGATTTTCATGAAGAAGTCTATGTATTGTAGCCCCATGGTTTTGTGTAGAAAGGGCATGAAAATAAGGTGTGTATATTGAAAAACACACTATATGGTTTGAAGCAAGCACCACATGCTTGGTATGAGAAGATACATGCCTACTTGCTAGCACGTGATTTTGAGAACAGTCCAACTGAGAGCACCTTATATGTTATGCATGCAAATGATGTACTTCTGATCATTGTTGTATATGTTGATGATATGATGCTCATTATTCCTAATGAGAAGCATACTGCTAAATTCAAGGCTCATTTGCATGTTTCTTTTAAGATGTCAGATTTGGGGCATTTGCATCATTACCTGGGCATTTTATGCAAGTCGATGGAGGAATAGCTTTATGCCAAACAAAATATATTGCCACATTATTGTAACATTTTTACCTTGACTTTTGCAAATCTATTACCACTTCAATGATGCTATCAACTGCATTTCAATCGAACAAAATATATTGATACATTATTGCATCCTTTTGGCCTATTGCCACTCCAATGGAAACAGGTTTGCAATTGAGTCTTCATGATGTTGGAATTGCATTTGATGATGTTCTCTATCAGCACATTGTTGGATGCTTGATTTAATTATGCATAACTCAACCTAATCTTCAATTTTTTTTCTCTTAGGTAAGCAAGTTTATGCATTGCCCAGGTGTCAAGCATTGGCAAGTGTTTAAGCGTATTTTCCACTAGTTGAGTGGTATCAAAATACTTGGATTGTTTTATCTCAAGGAGGGATCACTACTGCCAAATTTACATGCTTTTTTTTTTACTCATATTGGGTTGGTTGCTATGAAACTCATGTTTCCACCAATGGTTTTTTCTTCATGCTTGGTAGCTCATGCATATCTGTGTTGAGAAAAGCATCCTATTGTGATCACTTCTAGTTGTGAGGCTAAGTATAGGGCAACTTTCACAATGATTGTTGAGCGTGTGTGGCTCAGATGTCTTTTGGCTAATTTGTGTGTTGGTCAATCTTCTACCACTACCATCTTTACTGATAGTCACACTGCATCGGCAATTATGAGGAACAATGTGTTCCATGCTCACACAAAGCACATTGAGGTGCATTATCATTATTTCAAGGAGAGGTTCTCTACTCAAGAGATCATGGCTTATGTGCCCACATAGGATAATGTTGCAAACCTTTTCACAAAGGCTCTGCTTAGGGAGAAATTTGAAGCTTTCCATGAAGCTTTGGGCTTACTTCCTTTGTGGATTGATTTCTTTCCACATAGCTTGGCACTTCCTTATACATGAGTGCCAGATCCTTGTTCACAACATCACTACAAAGGGGGGATTTGTTGATATAGTAATATGTGAGCACACATAGGACCATCGTGGCACTTTTTTTCCTCTTTAAGAGGTTTTTTCCCCACACTTGTATATATGCATATACCCCAAATGGGTAATTCTTTTATCTTGGTACATTCACTTGCTAATACATTATGTGTTGTTTTGTTCTCTAAGCTTATTCTTTTCCTTTGTATTGTTTGTGTGCTTTGACAGACCTCAAATTCCAACACTAAAAACTTTTCTCTCATCTATGTGTGATTAGAAGCATGCACATCTTTAGGACTTCTAAATGGAAAAAACAAAATGGTTTTCAATTGGTACATTCCTTATGCAAAAGATCCCTTCTTTGGTCCTTTGGAACTTATTTTTAGTTTCTCTAAAATTTTTTAGTTTTCATATTTAAACATGGACACGATGTCATGTAACGAAGCTTCACACACACCCTAGAAATGACATATAACCCTCCACCCAATTGATCATTTTATAGCTTTAGGAATTGGGAGTGATATTTAGAGTTAGTTGGAGTCTTAAAATGCATGTGCAACCTCCATCATGGCATGAGAAACCACAAATAGAGTTCCAATTAGAGTCTACCCATGTTAGGTTTACCTAGCCTCTTGAGTTGATCCCAATGCACTCACAAGGATTGAACCCAAGGTCTCCTCCTTCCCATCTTTTAGATTTAATCACTAGGATCAATTTATTTCTTGGCTAATATTCCAAAATATTCTAATGTTGTATAACCTTTTGTAATAAGGTAATTCTATGATCTAAGATTCTGGCCAATTCAAATAGATCTGAAATCAAACATTGTTTGGTCACCCATGTGTATGACCAAAGATCTCAAGACTAGACTTATGTAGCAGGTCATATGTTCTTATAAATAAGTGATCCACTTAGCTTAGTGGTTAAGTCTCAAGGGCGTGAAGGAGGAGTTCTTGGGTTCAACCCCCATGGATACATGGGGAGAGTATTTTGCCCAAAGATCTCTAGAGACTTCTAGAAGCATCCACTTGAGTTAACTCCAATTAACTAGGACACTTGGTGCACATGCAATTACATGGCCAACACTTGGATGGTTAGTACCTACCTGCCCAAGAAGGTAGCCCCTTGGAGAGAGCTATATATAGAGGCATATGGTTGGAAGGAGATTCATCTCTCTAGCATGTGATGGTTGTAATTCTCATTCTCTTGCATTGGTGTCAGATCCATTTGAAGCAACATCTCTCTTGAATTCTAGTTGCTTCATCATTTTCAAGCATTTATTCTTCTCCAATTATGTGCAAGGCATTTTTTGTCGCGGGTGTACGGAGATAGAAAAGGCTGAGGAGGTGTAGATGGTGCAGAAGTTTGATTTTGTATGTTTATGCAGAAGCTTGAGGCATAAACTAAAAGGACAAGGACCATCTTCATCCAAGACTTCAACCCACGATGTTGTCAACTAGAGAAGCTCTTCTATACCACGAGAGCCAAGTCCCTTGGTGACTCTTAATCCCTGTCGGCAATATCTCTGTGTATTCTTCGACGAGCTACTCAAGGACAAAAGAAGAAATCATATTTCTTCTCTGCCATGCAATCTTGTTTGCCTGATGCTTGCAAAGGCCGTTCACCCCACTGAGGATCCGTGACTAGTGCCTAAAGGTTTGAAGAACTACATATATCTTCAACAGGTAGTCACATTTGGAGCTTGAACTCACAACCTCATAGAGATATGTTTTTCTTGTAAGCCATGAACTCATCTTTGCTCTGCAACATAGATCTGCCCATATGAGGAGCAAATCATTAGCTTTCGTGAAACTCTAGTATGCATGCACTAATTTAGGTTAAAAAAGTGTATCTTTTGGACAAACTATTTGAAAAGCTCATATTTTAAAAGTCTTCAAAGATTTTGGTAAGCTATCACTTCCACGAAAGAATCCCGATGATTCTTAAGTGATAAAGAAGACGATGAAGTGTTCATAGTACAATTATTAGACATTGGTTCAATCTTCAAAAGATCTTGTACTTTAAACTATTCAATCAAAGTGGATTGTCGAATTATGTTTCAAGTACTCTAGTAACATCACATGATTGAACAATGATAATAAATTTTTCAAACTCGAGAATAGGAACCCATGTAAATGAAATTTCCAATCAAACTTTCATCAGCAAACAGGAAACCATATCCTTAGGTGATCCTTTAGTTTGATACTCGAGATACGAACACCATTCCAGCAATAAAACTTTGAGAATCTTGTCCAAAAGTCAAGAAATTATGCTAAAAACTAGTATAGTAGTGCAATGGATTCCATGATGAATCATTTGCTTAGGTTATTTGATTCCTTAGAAGTAGTTCCCCAAAAGTCCCAAACCACCATAAGTGATACTTAAATTCTAATGTTTGATATCACCTAGAGGTGTATCAATATTGATAAGATTCTTAGCTTTAGAATCTAAAAAGGCATTAGCATATGCTTGGACTTGAGTTGAGGGAAAGATCTTCAAAAATCCCATGTTGTAAGCAAAGACGCTTTTGTTAGTTTGAGAGATCTTAACAATAAAGAATAAATCTTTATTCTTGTCATAAGGTCAAAAATAGTTGATCAAGCTTTGCAAGGTTTGTCCAAGAAATTGTGATTGGAACTATTACGAAGTTTAACCAAGTATTGGTAATCAAATTCCTTTTTTGAATTTTTCACTCAAATGGAAAGTGTGAGACGAGTATGCTAGTCCAAGTATGAAAAATGTAAAAGTCCCAAGTATGTATTCTGTAATCGTGATAATGGTAATTACATTTGTGGAAGGTACATGGTAAAGATTACCTATCCTTAAATGGATTTCAATAAAATCCAAAAAAGCATTAGCGGATGCTTAGCCTTAAGTAGTATAGAGATTCTTGTAAAATTCTTCGGGTGGCTACTTAAAGCTTTAGTTAGAAAGGAATTTAAAGACAAGAAGTGGAAAAGCTCTTGTCGCCACAAATTGGTCAAGTATATCCAATTAGACTTGAATTTGTGAAATTCAAGTACTTGGAATTATAATCAGTTTTCTTTTGAAAACCCTAGAAAAGAAGGATGGATATTCCATCTCAAGGTTTTCAAGTTCCCAAGGAAAAGCACAAGATTGTGAACTCAATCATGTGAAGGAATCCAAACCTAGAATATCAAGTTAGAGGTAATGCGTGAAACTTCGAAAATCTTCAAAGAATTGAAGTGAGAAGGTACTCTGTAAAGATATGTTTAGAATTTAGGATAAGTATCACTCACACATCAATGTGAATATAAAATAGGGTGATATGGGACACAAAATTTTATACTCATATTGATGTAGGAAAGATGGTATGGTACATCGGATCGTGGGATGATAATTATCTTTTAGTCCTAGAATGAATCTTGAAGTAAGATATGATCCTCAAGGAAATTAAAACTTCAAAGGAGAATTTTAAATTCAAGGAGGATAATATAATGATCTCAAGATACTTCAAGTTCAAGTGTGTATGAAGATACGAAGTACAAAACTTCCAAGATCTTCTTTTTCAAACAGGGAAAATATTTATTCCTATTTTATGAAACACTTCAAGATAAAGTGTTGTTGACTCATAAATATCTGATAAATTTTTGAAGAGGTAGGACTTTGACTTTGAATTGATCTTTTCAACTAAGGAATAGACTGACTAAGTCAAGCACCAAGTTCCTAGTGTAACTCCATAAGTTCAATCCTTTGACTCAAGGCAATACACAAGAATTGCATTCCCAATAAGCATTCATAAAGATTGAATATAGGCATGAACTTAGTCTCAAATGAAGCATTATTTGAGTAAAAACTCATCAATAGAACCTTGATGGATCCATACACTGATGTTGCATACTGTTGGCATCATATGGGAAGAAGCCAAGTATGGGCATGCATGCGGATCTAGCACTAAGGCAACCTATTAAAATTTTTCCAAACCTTACATCATTATAAAAGTGATTCTCATCACTAGAAACCCTTGTAAATACTGTTTCATCTTTTTGTAGCTCCATTTTGTACAAGCCGAGGAGTCCTTGAGCTTGGGGAGCCTTAGAAGTAGTTGCCTGCCAATTTTCATATTTTTTAGATCTCGTTTGGGCCCTCAAATAAGCCCTGGAACCTAAATTTTAACTAGGCCGGACACTAGGTCTGGACAGGGCCAAAGCTAGTCAAAAACTATAAATAGAGCTAGAGAGCTCATTTTTGAGCTGGCTTCTTGTAGTTTTGAGCTTGTATGAGAACTTGTTTGTAATAAAAGTAATTCCATTGTCTTACTCTCTTTGTTCTTGCCGTGTGTGCACGTATGTGTGTATGTGTGTGCATGTTTGTGTGCTTCTCACTCACACATTTGTGCCTTCACTTGCTCGAGGTCTTCATACCATCCTCATGTCTTCCCGGATTGACATTAAAGGAGGTGCTACTCATCACTGAGCTACACCAAATTTTGGCGCCGTTGCCGGGGATTCGAGCTTTGAGGACGAGCGTGTGATGGTAAGACGTAGAGAGGACGCGTTGGAATGGTAAGTAGTATGTAAATTTCTTGTTTTCTTCTCCATCTCCATCTCCATCTCCATCTCCACCTCCTTCTCCACTACATATTCCCTCTTCCTTGTCATTCTCCTCATTTGCTTTGTGCGAGTTTGAGAGAGAGCGAGTGTGTGTTCTTGTTTTTGTGTGCTTTTGCATGTTTCTTGCAGGTTTCAGCTTCATCCTCATCTCCAGCAAGCTCGGTAGGTACGGATTTTCTCTGCACAGGCCCCGAGGCATCAAGCTCGAGCTATCACGACA
This sequence comes from Ceratopteris richardii, assembly GCA_020310875.1. Classification (NCBI taxonomy): domain Eukaryota; kingdom Viridiplantae; phylum Streptophyta; class Polypodiopsida; order Polypodiales; family Pteridaceae; genus Ceratopteris; species Ceratopteris richardii. Next base: position 157,007,386 of record CM035428.1, on the reverse strand, counting down.
CACCAAAAAGTTGACCCAATCACGATTCTGAGTGCACCACGACACTGCGCAGGCCGAGAGCTCCTAGGATCACTCGACAGAACAAAAAGATTCACCATATCCCGACCTATCGTGACACCTCAAAGTATCGTGACACTCCCAAGTATCACGACACTCCCAGGTATTGTGACACTCCCAAGTATCGTGACACCTCGACCTATCGCGACACCTCGAAGTATCGCGACACTCCCAAGTATCGCGACACCTCGACCTATCGCGACACCACCACCTATCGTGACACTCCCAAGTATCGCGACACCCCGACCTATCGCAACACCCCGACCTATAGCAACACCCCGACCTATCGCGACGCTCCCAAGTATCACGACACCCCGACCTATCGCGACACCTCGACCTATCGCGACACCTCCACCTATCGTGACACCTCGACCTGACCTATCGGGATACATGGGCTTAACGCATGAATTTTTACGGGGAATTAATTAAGTGTGTTGAGGTACTTTTAGGGCTTAATTTTGGACACATTGGGATGATATTAGAGTCTTAGAAGTGGGCAAAATACCTAGAAATCAGGGAGGAATTTCCTGAACCTTGAGAGCCTGTTTTGACCCCTAACTGCCTGAATGGTCATAACTTCACCATATGAACTCTGATTGATGAGATTTTGGTCTCGTTGGAAAGCTTGTTAAGAATCCTACGTGGACCTTGACTGGTTTTTGTAAGAATCATATGTGGAGTTTTAGAACATGTATTTTTAAGTTGACCTTTAGGTGGGACTAGGTGGTCATAAGATTTTGGGGGTGTAGTGAGCTACTCCAAGGGGGTCCAGTAATTGTTGATGTGTGTCTTTCAATCCATTGTGGTAAAGGAGCTATACTAACTTGTGAACTTTTGCAAGAACATTGTGTGCAAGCAAGGCAATTCAAAGCAAGCTAGCAAGGGTGACTACCAAGCTTGTGAGAAGGTTTCCTGGGCTTGTGTAGCAGTCTGGTCAACAAGTGAATTAAGGTTGGAAGTTCTCTCAACCCTTCTTTGTCAATTCCTAGCTTAGGCTAAGTACGACTTAGGTGTGGTAATTAATTAGGGCAACGCTAGGCACACATCAAGTCCAAGAGAACTAATCAACTAAGTGCAAGCATCAAGTAGGACTTAAGTGCGAAAACCCTAAGGGACAAAAGTAAACTTGAATCGATCACTTGTCAAGTGCGAAAATCACTTAAGTATTCCTGACGACGAGATATCAGACAAGTTCATAAACATAATATTCAACTAAAAAGAACAAAGAGACTGGTGCAAAGTAACCTGCAACGAGAGTGGACTTGGGACCAAGGGGGTAGATAAACCAGTCATATGAACCTTAGGTCAGGCAGACACTTAGGCCGAGACCGACAAAGCCTCAGATCTTCTGAAGCTAGTGCCAATCACACTGCTAGGTCTTGGGCCCAGCAGTTGAGTGATTACCCATACACTCCCAAATAAGAAACAAGTGATTCTGAGATGTCCTATAACATGGAGAGACCAGTAGGTAGTTCAGGGGTGGCATATCTAGAAAAGCCAGAAGGATCTTACAAGACTCAATTGGAATACATCAGGACTAATCGTCTAGGTGCTCGCATCTACGAAGATGGCCTGAGAAGGTCTGTGGTCCAGATTAAGAACCCCGATCAACCCCATGGACTAGAACACCCGGTAGTCAAGTTCGAGAATGGAGCATACCTAGATAAAGAAGGGACTATTTATGTGGTCACCACCCTTCTAGATAGAACAGATGAGTTTGGGAATGTGATCGCAGAGACCGATATGGGTGATATAGAGCAAGGGAATATAGAGAGAGAGCCGAGGACTCCTCGTGGTAAATCAGTCTTGACCCGGATTATGACTCCAGAGTGGATTCCCCAGGATAATAAAAGCATAGATTTGCTTTTAAACCGTGAAACCAATGAGGCCTTTTGGAGGTATAAGCCTACCCAGCCTCATGAAATAGGATCCCTCACAATCTATGAGTTTAAAGACCCTGATAGCCCAGGCAAAGTAACATACCTAGACCATACATCAGAGAGGATCTTCGTGGTCACTGAGCATGGCAGACATGCCTACACATGGAAGGGTGAATTTGTTTTTCCCCAACCTCGGTCCAATGTGTCCTACAGCCACCAAGGAGCTGGGACCTCCCAAGCTCATGGAGCTCAAAGAGATAGAAGTAGAGACAGACCTGAGGTAAGCTTTGCCAACTCCCTGGGAACAGAAAGGAGGAGAATAGGGATAGATAGAGAAGAAATCGAGAGACCTAGAGCCCCAAGGAACCACAGAAATGCCGATGATTTCCCTTTGCCAAGGCCTAGAGAATACACTAGGATCCTAAGGCCAACTCAACTGGTGAAGTCCATGAAGAATTACTTCGATGGCACTGGAGACCCATACAACCATGTGGCAGAATTTAGGCAAGTCTTGAGAGCTGAACAGGTTGAGGACCTATTCACGCAATATAATGCTTTTGGTCTAACCCTCAGGAACACTGCCCTTACATAATTCCAACCCCTGAATGAGAGGCAGTTTAGGAGCATAGACCAACTTTTAGAGGCTTTCGTCACTGAGTTCTCTAAGAGTGGCATACGGCATAATTCCTCCTCCCTGATTCATAGTTTTAGGAAAACACCCCAAGAGACGGTCAGACTTGCAGGAAGACGGTTCAGGCAATACCTAGAGAGGTGCCCAATGCCTGAGATACCCACACCATCCAAGCAAGTGGCTTTGTTCTTAGATGGATTGTTGAGCACCAACCTCAGGTCATATGTGTATCTGAAGGACCTGTTAGCTCACAAAATGGTTGGTTTTTATGCACTAATGTGGTTCTATTTGGCAGGAAAATACGTTTGATTTCAGGCATTTGAAGAGTGGAATCGACGATTGATGATAAGTATTTGGAGTGTGTAGGGCCTCTCCTACGGTGCGTTTGAAGGGAGTTACTGATGCCTGATGACGTGTCTTTAATACAAGCTGTTGTGCACAAAGGAAGGTGGCTCATTGGTGATTGTGGGGATTAGAGACTTACATAAATCTCGGTCATCGATTTTTCACATAACCAATGCATAGGAAGTCATGCATTCTTTTGAACTTACTATGTTGGAAAATCAATGGATTATATGCCCCACAATCGAGTTTCATCTTTCATTGCGGACGTGCGGAATAAGAGGAACCCATCAAATCAAGTCTATAGAGGTGTTTGTTTCCAAAAATGGAGATCCTGTGACTTTCTAAGGAGATTGCATAGATGTGGGGGCTTCTTTATGACCTTACCGGATGGTAGGGAAAGATTTTTGCTATGCATGAAAATGGGATGTATATGAGGATTCCGCTAACGACAAAGCAGTTCAAAATGGGTGATGCGCTCCAAGGGGGAAATCCCGAATTGCCACACGCGACATCATGCCATATGCATTCAGACTTCATTCGGACTAGGGAGGTTCATTGAACCGCATTTTTGGGCTTGTCTTTTCTGCATATACGAAGAGGTCCAGGGGGGAACGACAGGAAAAAGAAGAAAAAAAGGGGGATCGCTCTCTCTCTCGCTCTCTCTTCGTTTTTGTGTGCAGTGACGAGGGCAGCCAGAGAGGAGAAGGCGAGGGTGCGCAGCAGGCCTTTCGGGCAGGAGACATTTTTTGGCTTCTTCTTCTGGGCGTGTTCGGGAGATACAAAAGCAAGGGAGGTGTTTGGGGTTTTTCCTCGTGCTCGTTTCCTGCAGACCAGGGGGACATTCGAGGGAAAGCACAAGAGGAGGACGGTGTTCTTTTTTCTCATTCAAGGGGTTTGGAGAGGATTGTGAACGGGGCTGAGTTGCCGTATGGCGTCTCAAATGATTGAACAAATTGGTCGACCGCTGTTTTCGTACTTTTCACAGCTCATACGGTTCTGTAAGAAAGAAGGGCACTTAATATCCCAAGTCTGGGGTTTGGTGCAATAATCTGTCTTGGGAGAGTCGTAGTTCCCAGTCCTCCTACTATCGGGCAAAGTCCTTCTCGATGGTGCATTTTCCAATCTTTATAGCAGCATTGCACCCAGTATGTGTCAGTGGAGATGTACTTTCTGTGACAAGGTGAACAACAGTTCTGGGACATACCAAGCAGCAAGCAAAGAAGACCTTAAAAAGGGGGAGAGTTTGGGTGCCATCTTCCTGAAATTGAGGAACATCTACTTGCTGTGGTGAGGGGAAGAACTTCGAGCAGAAGCGAAAAAGCACGGTTGGGCTTCCTTACTGGGTGTCACCTCTATTCCCCCACCATGACTGAAGTCTATAAGCTCGCACACAAGCCAATGCGGTATGGTCTCTTCAATCTTTCCATAACTGCTGCATTCCTTGTTTCTGCTACTTCAACTGAGGATAATGAGATTAAAAAGTCCCGCCATACTTGTGTTCTCTCATATATGAGATCTTATAAGCCTCAGAAACAGAGTTCTGTCCGGGAGTAGATAGTGAACGATTCGGTAAACTGAACGCATCAGTGTGATGTTTAACGCTGTTCTGCTACAAAAGAAATCGGATTGATGCAATAATCTGTTGTGCTTCTTTCTATGTTTTTGTCTCACCAAAAGTTGAGTCTTCCATGACTACGGTGATAAATGGCTTCACCTGGCAATTGTAGAAACAGAATTCTATTTGCTTTAAAACACCTTGTGTCTTACTTGTTCCCTCCATATTCTTGCGCCATACAGCGAAGCTACGCCAATGGACCAAGCGATCACTTCATGAATTGATATGACTGGGCTGTGTTGTGAACTTAAGTATGTATGATACACTAAGCAATTAATTTTCTTGGTTGGTTCCAGTGTATGGAGGATTTTCTTTGTCGTTCCCTTGAGAGTTCATAAGGGTGGTGTTGTTTACATGCTTGAACTTGTTGATATGTTGAGATAATTGACTGGATAACTCATTGATTTTCTATGGTCTGAGGGTTTGATGCGGAGGGTTGTGAACTAATTTGCTCATTTGTATGATTTAATTTCTACGTTTGAGAGAGGTAAACAAACGATTGATTTTGATTGAACATATGGGAGACTTCAAGATGTTGATGCAGTGTAGTTCGATTTGGTGTCATACCACTGTCCCAAAATAAACTCGTGTAGCAGCTATTGGAAGGGAACCATTCGAGCTGGATGGACCTTAATTAGTTTAGTTTCGAATTCACTTTTGGCTCTGAGACTCTCTTTCCAAAACGATATAGGAAAACATGTAATTTCGGCTAAAAAATATTTTTTGAGATTGCACTTCTAGGCATGCATCTCGAGATGAGATTGACAATCTCACGTCACTATCATTGAAGGAATCTCCCCGTGGAATTGCATCAGTCATCATGGAACTCTCTAGTCTCTGGGATCGTTGTTTTCTTCATAAGTCCATTGGACATTCCAAGTGCAACCCGGCTTTGAAGTAGAAGTTTGGTAATTTGACCTAACTCAAACAACATCGCATTTCACACATTTCATGATCACTCTGTAGGTGAACCTAAGGGCTTGAACGCAAACCCTTGTGGCCATTTTTTGGCATGCACAGAATACCCTCGGTGTGTAGGCTTTGATTCCTGTGACAACATAAATAGAGACATAGGGAGACGGTATTCGAGATGGAGGACGAAGAAGGGTGTGAAATTGTTTGGATGATTGGGTGAGAAAGAAAAGTAGTGAAAAATAAGAGAAGAAGGGAGTGTGTGTGTGTACACAAGGGGGCAAGTGCACATGTGGATGTGGTGTGTGCGAATATGTGTGTGTGTGTGTGTGGGTAGAGGGATATGAGAGTGGATGTGTGTACAAGTGTGTGTGTGAGCATGGGTGTGCGAGGATAGGAAAAGATGTTTGAACGGGAAGTAAGTGATTGGGAAAGAGAGAGAGAGAGAGAGAGGTGAAAGAGAGTAAAAACGTGGGTGGAGATGCACAAGTGTGTACACTATGGGTGTGAGTAGGTATGTATATGAACTTGGAAGCGAGTAGTGAGGCAAAGGATAGGAGGCCATATGTGTGTATGTGGGTGAGTGAACCGAAGGAATTGAGAGTAGGAAAGAGAATAGGAAATGCGAATTAGTTAGAAAGAGAGTGCATGTGCGAGAAAAAGTTTGGGATACATTCAAGTATGACTTATTGACTTAAACAAGAGGAATGGACCGATTTTGAGTGATTAAGATCAAGTGTAAGCATATATCGACATTTCTCCTTGGTCTTAGAAGCAAAACATTTTGGTGCGTCTGCCGGGAACATATGAGCTAGTGCATAGATATAGGAAGAATCCATTGCAAGACAATTGTGGGCTCTAGGTAATCCAAGTAGACCGATTGCGAGGGGTTAAGCAAAATAAAGGCTTCCACAATCATCTTTTCCTTGGGCTTAGGAACCTAAACATTTTGGTGCGTCTCCCGGGAAAAGCTTGGTACGTCTCTATAAGAGAGTGCCATAGGTTCGCCTAGCGCCACACGTTGGCCGAGCTTGCGGACCCCAAGATCTAGTACATGAGCGAGGGGAGCTCATCGTCAGGAGCAACACAAACTCAAAGAGAGGAACGCGCTCAGAGAAGAGCCCTTGAAAGAGAAAGGAGAAGGTGGGAACCGCCAGATGAGTGGACCTCGATTGGTTCGAAGAAATCGACCAAAAACGTGTACTCCCGTAGGAGAGTCGCGAATCAAGTGCGAAAGTTTGAAGGAGGGATCCTGAGACCACGTGCATTAAATTTTTGGGATCGAAGTGATATTGACATCACACCTCTGTTCGAAATGGCTCAGCGGATTTCGGTTCACTTGGGGGACTTCACCAAGTTCTCAGGTACTTGGGACGAAGATCCGGATAGTTTTATCGAACTATTTGAGGTTACTTGTGAGGCCAATGACGTAGTTGACCAGGATCAAAGGTTGAGAATTTTTCCGGCTATTCTCCGTGATGAGGCAGCCAATTGGTATGGGAATCTGACACCACAAGAGCGTGGAACTTATCAAATGCTCAAGGAAGCCTTCTTGGCAAAGTTTCGACGACAAGGCTTCCAAGATAGATTGGCCCAAAAAATGGATTATTTGCGACAGGGAGTCAATGAGAGCATCGATAACTACATTCAGAGAATGGAAACGTTGGTAAGAAAAATGGGTGTGAATGCCCCGAACGATGAGACATTGAAACGAAGATTCATTTCGGGATTGAGAGATCCTACGGCACAGCAGCATATCAGCCTGACAAGACCTGCAACTTTAATGGATGCTAAGGAACAAGCGAGGCTTTGGGAGGAAGTACAATTATGCCAACAAAGGAAGATGGAGCTCTTATATGAGCCAATGGGAGGCCCAGGAAACATACCAATGAAAGATCCGGGTCAAGGAAGTCCCGCATTGACGACTCCAGCTTTTGTAGCTGCCACTAGCATGCCAGGCGAGGTAAAGCCTGCGCTAACTGAAGAACGAATATTGGAGTTGGTCACGCAAGCTATAAAAGCTGCCACAATCACCTAGGAAACATACACAGTAAAACCAGAGGTAACTACAAACCCCAACCAAGTGTTTAGATCGAATACATGGTGTGGAAAGTGCCATGGTTACGGCCATTTGGCTTCAGAATGCCCTACAGTCTCGAGAGTATTCACAGATAGATCACCACCTAGGATGCGTTGTACTTTTTGTGGAAGAACAAATCACACGGAGGACCGATGTTACAACAAGAGAGCCTATGAAGAGAGGACCATGAAATCGGGAGATACAAGAGAAAGATCTTACACGGGATTGCCCGCTCAAAGTGTCCCACCTACATCTGGTTGGGAAAACAGACCTACTTATGGATATGGTGCTCAGGGTCAAGGAGGAGACTATCCAAGAGGAGCCGCGCGTGATCAAAGAAGAGATGGTCCAATCCAGTGCTGGAGATGTCATGGCTTTGGCCATACTCAATCTAGATGTCCAAACGAAAAGAAACCAATTGATTATACCCCACTATGTAGGTACTGTAGTGGGGAGGGCCACTTTGATGAAGATTGTCCAAAACGAAGGGCTGCCGCCGGCAAGGAAAAAGGACCAGTAGGGTCCTCGAATTATGTTGATACTCAGATGCATTCCACATCGAGAGTTCAAGAGCAAGTTCCTACAATCGGAGTAGTGTTCAAAACACTGAACCCTCAAGAAGGCTCTAGCTCATCAATGCACTTTGTGGATGCTTACGAGGCCAAGAAACCACACAAAGATCCAACTGTGGCAGTAGTCACAAGGACTCAAGAGTATTCGAAGAAGAATCCAGGAGGCGAAGGTGAAGAAGGGAGTCAAGAGAAGATCGTTGAGCGTGAAGAGGTAGAAAACCAAGTTGGAGGATTTGCTGAGCAGCAAGAGCTTGAAGATGGGGAAGAGATAGAGATTCTTCCACCGGTGACCAAGGAGTTTGTGCCAGGCATAGCACCATTCCCCGAAAGATTAAAAGCTCCGAAGTGTAGAAAGGAAAGACAAAGTTCGGAAGAAGTAGATATTGTAAAGTTGCTTGCTGACACAGAAGTCACGCTGGATATTGGCACGTTGCTAAAGTGTTCACCTGCTTATAGGAAACAATTCTACAACGAATATATTAAGAAGCCGAGGAAAGCTCGAGATAAAAAGAGACAAGATAAGGATGTCCAAGGAATAATTCAAAGTATTACGACGCAAATCGATTCGAATGCTCCAGTTGTGACGGTCGAGATTAAAGGATATGCAGTCCCTGGTGCTCAGTTAGATAGTGGAGCTGCAGTCAACCTGATGACTGAGTTCATGATGAAAGCTTTGGGCCTCAACCACATGGAAGAAACGCCGATGTCCTTGAGAATGGCATATCAAACACAAGTGAAGCCTGCAGGTCTTTTGAAGAATGTAAGCACAGTTGTGGGCGGTCTAGAGTTTAAGGTTGATTATCTGATAGTAAGACCAAGGACCTCAGAGGCTACCTTCTCGATCCTACTTGGCCGGCCATGGCTGGTGCAAGCCGAATGTGTGCATGACTGGCGCACAGGTTTTATTTCAATAGGGCCAAAGTCTGACCGGATTCAAATACAAGTATCCCCACCCTCGAGCAACAAGAAGAAAACAATAATAGTCGATGAGATGGAAAAGAAAGAGAAGGAGAAAGCAAGGCACGAGATTGCGCGAGCTAGGTTTTCTTTGAACACGGACACCTACAAGAATCTGCTTCAAGACGGGTTCAACTTGCAGCTCTTTAAGAATCAAGACACGAAGATGGGAGAATATCAAAATCCATTGATCTATAACGACGATTCCGATCGTGAATTGCTGGGATGGTTGACACATACAAGAGAATTTGAGTGCTACATGTTGAGTATACACACACGTAAAAACAAAGCTACCCAATCCCTGGCGAAGGGAACTTCAAAAGAAGAGCTGGAGCTGGAGTTAGCTCCGGCAATGGAAGTGCAACAGTTGAGAGAAAGGGTCAGAATGCTAGAAGAAGAGCTTCTAAGGAGAAGTCGACAATCAGACAGAGAAGCGGAAAGTAAGACTAAAGTGTCGGAAGCCATTGCAAAAGCTGAACTAAAGAAATTAGGTTCAATCGAAAAAGAACAAAACAATGATTTACTGGCCAACCACGCACGCGTGATTGGAGAGCACGTTCCAATCACAGTGTCATCACGGAATAAGGAATATTCACGAGAAGCTCGGTTGGAAAAATGGGAAGTTTTTCCAGAAAAGTTCTTGAGCGTGGGGTCAGAGCTACCAGATGGAGTACGAGATTGTATTAAAATGACACTCAAAAATTTCGGCAAGGCCTTTGCATGGTCATACAGTGATTTGAGAGGAATTGATCCCCGAATCTGCCAACATTATATAGACTTGGAAGAAGGTACCCGACCAATATGTCAACGACTCAGGCCAACGAATCCAGTCTACTCGGAATTGATCAAGTTGGAATTGACTAAGTTATTGGAAGCAGGATTCATATATCCCATTGCATCCAGCGAGTGGGTATCACCAATTGTAGTTGTTCCGAAGAAAAATAAGAAAATCCGTATTTGCATAGATTATCGGAAGCTGAACGAGCGCACGAAGAAGGATCATTTCCCTTTGCCGTTTACTGATCAAATCTTGGACAGAGTGGCTGGCCATAAATTGTACTCATTTTTGGATGGTTTCAGTGGGTACAACCAGATCCAGATCCATGAAGAGGATCAATCAAAAACTACTTTCACCACGGAATGGGGCACATACGCATATCGTGTGATGCCATTTGGATTATGCAATGCACCGGCCACATTCCAGAGAGCAATGATAGCTGCATATCAAGACTACTTGCAGGATTGGATGGAGATATTTCTCGATGACTTTGCGATCAGAGGCGACGATGAAAACATGATGGAGAGGATCGAAGCGATTTTAAGAAGAAGCATTGAAAAAGGCATCGCATTGAATCCTGAAAAGTGCACATTCGGAGTGCGAAGAGGATTGCTTTTGGGACATGTTATTTCCGAAAAAGGGATCACGGTTGACGAGGATAAAGTAGAAAAAATTGGACAACTTCCGCCGCCTCAAAACTTGCGGCAACTCAGAGGATTCTTGGGCCATGCTAATTATTATCGACGATTTATATTAAATTTTGCATCCATAGCAGCACCACTGACGAATCTTTTGAGGAAGGACCAACAATACCAATGGACTGGAGAGTGTCAAGTTGCATTCGACTCGATCAAAGAGAGATTGATAAATGCACCAATCTTGGTAGCACCCGACTGGACGAAAGAATTCCATGTGCATACCGACGCTTCTCATACTGCGGTTGGAGCAGTACTATGTCAAGCCGATGAAAAGAAGTTGGACCACCCTATTTATTACGCAAGTCGCAACTTGAATAGCACTGAGAGGAACTACACGACCACAGAGAAGGAATGCCTCTCGATGATCTTTGCGGTGAACAAGTATCGGCATTACTTGATGGGAAACCATTTCACGTTTTATGTGGATCATGAAGCCCTAAAGTACATCATTAACAAACCCGAGTTATCAGGGCGATTGATGAGGTGGATGCTACTCCTCCAAGAATTTCAGTTCACAGTGGTAACCAAACTAGGCAAAGCACATATATTGGCTGACCATTTATCTCGAATTGTTAATGAGGAGCCAATCTCTGGTGTGCCCGACGATGCTCCTGATGGACATCTATTCCAGGTTGATGCTAAAGTACCTTGGTATGCCAACTTGGTGAACTTCTTATGCACCACTAAATATCCGCCAGGAGCAAGCAAGAGAGAGAAGCAAAAACTGTTAGCATTGGCGAAGCACCATAGCATCATTGGGGGGCAACTCTATCGATATTTTGTTCATGAGAGCATTTATAAGAGGTGTCTCGAGGAAGAAGAAGCAAACCTAGTGTTGAGGGCTTTACATGATGAACCCTGCGGTGGGCATTTTGCTGGTGAACTGACGGCAAGAAAGATTTTATTGGCTGGGTATTGGTGGCCAACGCTGTTCAAAGACTCGCACACATACTGTAAGAAATGCGACAAATGCCAACGAATGGGCAAACCCACATTAGCACATGCAGCTCCTCTCACGCCGGTGTTGGCTCTTAAGCCGTTTGAGAAATGGGGAATTGATTTTGTGGGGCCTATTGATCCTCCCTCACAACGAAGATCCAATAGGTATATCTTGGTCTGTACTGACTATGTTACCAAGTGGGTAGAAGCCAAAGCTTTGAAGACTGACCGAGCTGTTGATGTAGCTAAATTTTTGTACGAACAAATTATCACTCGATTTGGATGCCCGTTGGAAATAGTGAGTGATAGAGGAACGCATTTTGTCAATGAACTGATCGATGAATTAATGGAATTATATAAGATCAAACATAGAAAAAGCACTCCATATTACCCGAGAGCAAATGGACAAGTGGAGGTCACCAACAAAGTTCTTGAACAGATTCTAACAAAGACAGTAGCTGTGCATAGAAGAGACTGGGATGAGAGACTTTTGGAAGCTTTGTGGGCGTATCAAACATCCTACCGAGTGACGACTAAGAGCACTCCATTCTCCCTAGTATATGGCAAGGAAGCCATCTTTCCCATCGAAAAAGAAGTGCCGACATTAAGAGTGGCCATCGAGGCTAGGCTGCGAGAGGAAGAGTCATTGAAGGAAAGGTACATACAGCTGGTCGAGGCTCATTGCACAGCAAAGTCTGGAAGCTACTCAGAAGAGACGTAAAGATAGGCATGACAAGAATCTCAAGACCTATGCGGTTCAAGAAGGGGATTTGGTGCTAGTTTATGATAGTAAATATTATAAATTCCCGGGGAAGTTACAGACAAGATGGGCAGGACCGTTTAAGGTGGTGGAACTCAATTCCAATGGTTCCATGCAAATTCAAGATTTAGGAGAAGAATGTGCTCCCGTGAAGGTTAACGCGCTTAGAGTTAAACCATATTTCAAGTAGCATTAGGACGGGAGAAGCCAGACGAGATCCAAGCAGAAGGACGTAGTAGACTCTTTGTACATAGACGTATAGTTATATATATATATGCGCATATATTAGTTATAATTTTTATTGTCATAAATATTATCCTGTGCTAGCTCAAGAATTTTGGACTTCTAATATTTTTTGTGTTAGCAGAGACTGTTAGGAGCTAAGTAACAAAATGGCAGATCAAATAACGCAACTCTACTTGTACGAGCTAAGGATATATTTCTCGGACCAAACATTCGCCCGCATGGACATAGATGTCGACGACTTTGAGACGGAATATGATGTGGAGGAAGCGCATTGGCTGGTATGCTTTATAAACCAGGGTTTGGGTGTTGCATTTTACATTGAATGTTTTGAGGAATACCTGGCTCGACATGTAGGATGGGCGGGAGATCGATATTACTATTTCGATCCTTCTAGGGAAATGCCTAGCAAGGAAAACGATATCACTTGGGCTTGGGCAGATGTGTTAACGATAGGAAGTGATGACGGAGCTCCTGAAGTTGAGCCTGACTCGTCCTAGGGAAGTCGTTGGGATGCGAGTACGATGCGAGGCTACATGAGACATTCCGAGGACCCACATTCTAGATCGTCTAAGGATAGGTACAGGAGGGACTAAGGCATAGCTAGTTGTAGTTACCAAGTGAAAAGTCAACTCGATGAATACATATGTAGTATCTGTAATTGAAAGAATGGAGTGAAGAGGTGGTTGATCTGTCAAAGGCTAGTGTGTATATGTTTGCATGCATGTGTGGGAAAAGTGGGAAAAATCCCTTTCTTCCTCTCCCTAATTCTCAGGACTTGGGTGAATTAATTAACTATAAAAAAATAAAAAAAATAAAAAGAAAAGAAAAGAAAAAATTTGTGTTGCTGTGATCGTACCAATGCGCTATGGTGGGCTAGTAGGTGGGTGGATTTATCCTCGCCGGGTGGTTAGGACCACGAACCGCAGCTAGTTTCGCCATAGGCTTGGGAGGTATATGTTTGTGTCTTAGCTACATGCCATAACGGGTTGGTAGGTGCGTGGAGCCATCGTGGCTGGGTAGTCACGACCACGAGCCGTATCCAGCTTCGTTATGGGCTAGCTGATATATGTTATGTGTTATCATTGTGTGTTTGTGTGTTGTGCACTGCATTGCATTGGTAAATGGGTGGAATCAACCTGATCGGGTGGTCAGGTCCATGAATCGCATCCAGTGACAATGTAGGCCAACGTGTGAAAATAAATAAAATTTTTTCATATGGAGTTATTCCCCACTCCTGAGGGGGGGAGAGAGAGAGGAGAGGGCGATGATCGCCTGAAAGGGAACGTTATTTGCTTGTGTGATTGGTATGTGATGGCTTGCGACAGATCAGCTCACTTTGAATCAACATTCTTGAAGGCAGAGATATTCTAAATGTACTTATGGATGAGGCTTTAGCGAGGTAATGCAACGGTATTGCTTTATAACTTGTGTGCTTTATCCGAGGGTTTTCTAGTGTGTGGGGCACTCCAGGGTTTTTATGTAGGTCTTGACTTGTACTCGAGTCTCGATAGCTTTTGTAGGACGACGATGGGGACTCTTCGGAAGTGTCTGGTCATGCAATAGGTGTACATAGCGACTAGTAGGCGCAATAATGGGGTATGCATTTTGGGTATGTTGCATTTCCTGTTGAATTCCTTTCAGTTGTTGTTGTTATTTCGATATTTCCATTCTATTTTTTGGCAATGACAGTTGCATGTGTAAAACATGGAAAGGTATGCATGTGTTATTTTGGTTGAGACCATTTTTCATAATGGAATGTATGAGCAAATTGATGCATGGTTGAAATGGAATTGCATATATGTGCATGTTCTCGGATCATTTTGGAAGTGACTGATTTGTATGTATTCATGAGTGATTTTTTGAGCACTAATAGCTTCAATGAGTGCAGGTTCAGTTGGAGTATTGGCTCGATGGAAAGGTATGCAAACTAGTTGTGCACTGATGTTTTCATGGCTGTTTTGATTAGATTGCAGCAAAAGTGGCTTGTCGAGGACGACTTCGCAATTGAGAAGAGGGGAGTATGTTAGCTCACAAAATGGTTGGTTTTTATGCACTAATGTGGTTCTATTTGGCAGGAAAATACGTTTGATTTCAGGCATTTGAAGAGTGGAATTGACAATTGATTATAAGTATTTGGAGTGTGTAGGGCCTCTCCTACGGTGCGTTTGAAGGGAGTTACTAATGCCTGATGACGTGTCTTTAATACAAGCTGTTGTGCACAAAGGAAGCTGGCTCATTGGTGATTGTGGGGATTAGAGACTTACATAAATCTCGGTCATCGATTTTTCACATAACCAATGCATAGGAAGTCATGCATTCTTTTGAACTTACTATGTTGGAAAATCAATGGATTATATGCCCCACAATCGAGTTTCATCTTTCATTGCGGACGTGCGGAATAAGAGGAACCCATCAAATCAAGTCTATAGAGGTGTTTGTTTCCAAAAATGGAGATCCTGTGACTTTCTAAGGAGATTGCAGAGATGTGGGGGCTTCTTTATGACCTTACCGGATGGTAGGGAAAGACTTTTGCTATGCATGAAAATGGGATGTATATGAGGATTCCGCTAACGACAAAGCAGTTCAAAATGGGTGATGCGCTCCAAGGGGGAAATCCCGAATTGCCACACGCGACATCATGCCATATGCATTTAGACTTCATTCGGACTAGGGAGGTTCATTGAACCGCATTTTTGGGCTTGTCTTTTCTGCATATACGAAGAGGTCCAGGGGGGAACGACAGGAAAAAGAAGAAAAAAAGGGGGATCGCTCTCTCTCTCGCTCTCTCTTCGTTTTTGTGTGCAGTGACGAGGGCAGCCAGAGAGGAGAAGGCGAGGGTGCGCAGCAGGCCTTTCGGGTAGGAGACATTTTTTGGCTTCTTCTTCTGGGCGTGTTCGGGAGATACAGAAGCAAGGGAGGTGTTTGGGGTTTTTCCTCGTGCTCGTTTCTTGCAGACCAGGGGGACATTCGAGGGAAAGCACAAGAGGAGGACGGTGTTCTTTTTTCTCATTCAAGGGGTTTGGAGAGGATTGTGAACGGGGCTGAGTTGCCGTATGGCGTCTCAAATGACTGAACAAATTGGTCAGCCGCTGTTTTCGTACTTTTCACAGCTCATACGGTTCTGTAAGAAAGAAAGGCACTTAATATCCCAAGTCTGGGGTTTGGTGCAATAATCTGTCTTGGGAGAGTCGTAGTTCCCAGTCCTCCTACTATCGGGCAAAGTCCTTCTCGATGGTGCATTTTCCAATCTTTATAGCAGCATTGCACCCAGTATGTGTCAGTGGAGATGTACTTTCTGTGACAAGGTGAACAACAGTTCTGGGACATACCAAGCAGCAAGCAAAGAAGACCTTAAAAAGGGGGAGAGTTTGGGTGCCATCTTCCTGAAATCGAGGAACATCTACTTGCTGTGGTGAGGGGAAGAACTTCGAGCAGAAGCGAAAAAGCACGGTTGGGCTTCCTTACTGGGTGTCACCTCTATTCCCCCACCACGACTGAAGTCTATAAGCTCGCACACAAGCCAATGCGGTATGGTCTCTTCAATCTTTCCATAACTGCTGCATTCCTTGTTTCTGCTACTTCAACTGAGGATAATGAGATTAAAAAGTCCCGCCATACTTGTGTTCTCTCATATATGAGATCTTATAAGCCTCAGAAACAGAGTTCTGTCCGAGAGTAGAAAAAGTGAACGATTCGGTAAATTGAACGCATCAGTGTGATGTTTAACGTTGTTCTGCTACAAAAGAAATCGAATTGATGCAATAATCTGTTGTGCTTCTTTCTATGTTTTTGTCTCACCAAAAGTTGAGTCTTCCATGACTACGGTGATAAATGGCTGCACCTGGCAATTGTAGAAACAGAATTCTATTTGCTTTAAAACACCTTGTGTCTTACTTGTTCCCTCCATATTCTTGCGCCATACAGCGAAGCTACGCCAATGGACCAAGCGATCACTTCATGAATTGATATGACTGGGCTGTGTTGTGAACTTAAGTATGTTTGATACACTAAGCAATTAATTTTCTTGGTTGGTTCCAGTGTATGGAGGATTTTCTTTGTCGTTCCCTTGAGAGTTCATAAGGGTGGTGTTGTTTACATGCTTGAACTTGTTGATATGTTGAGATAATTGACTGGATAACTCGTTGATTTTCTATGGTCTGAGGGTTTGATGCGGAGGGTTGTGAACTAATTTGCTCATTTGTATGATTTAATTTCTACGTTTGAGAGAGGTAAACAAACGATTGATTTTGATTGAACATATGGGAGACTTCAAGATGTTGATGCAGTGTAGTTCGATTTGGTGTCATACCACTGTCCCAAAATAAACTCGTGTAGCAGCTATTGGAAGGGAACCATTCGAGCTGGATGGACCTTAATTAGTTTAGTTTCGAATTCACTTTTGGCTCTGAGACTCTCTTTCCAAAACGATATAGGAAAACATGTAATTCTGGCTAAAAAATATTTTTTGAGATTGCACTTCTAGGCATGCATCTCGAGATGAGATTGACAATCTCACGTCACTATCATTGAAGGAATCTCCCCGTGGAATTGCATCAGTCATCATGGAACTCTCTAGTCTCTGGGATCGTTGTTTTCTTCATAAGTCCATTGGACATTCCAAGTGCAACCCGGCTTTGAAGTAGAAGTTTGGTAATTTGACCTAACTCAAACAACATCGCATTTCACACATTTCATGATCACTCTGTAGGTGAACCTAAGGGCTTGAACGCAAACCGTTGTGGCCATTTTTTGGCATGCACAGAATACCCTCGGTGTGTAGGCTTTGATTCTTGTGACAACATAAATAGAGACATAGGGAGACGGTATTCGAGATGGAGGACGAAGAAGGGTGTGAAATTGTTTGGATGATTGGGTGAGAAAGAAAAGTAGTGAAAAATAAGAGAAGAAGGGAGTGTGTGTGTGTACACAAGGGGGCAAGTGCACATGTGGATGTGGTGTGTGCGAATATGTGTGTGTGTGTGGGTAGAGGGATATGAGAGTGGATGTGTGTACAAGTGTGTGTGTGAGCATGGGTGTGCGAGGATAGGAAAAGATGTTTGAACGGGAAGTAAGTGATTGGGAAAGAGAGAGAGAGAGAGAGAGAGAGAGAGAGGTGAAAGAGAGTAAAAACGTGGGTGGAGATGCACAAGTGTGTACACTATGGGTGTGAGTAGGTATGTATATGAACTTGGAAGCGAGTAGTGAGGCAAAGGATAGGAGGCCATATGTGTGTATGTGGGTGAGTGAACCGAAGGAATTGAGAGTAGGAAAGAGAATAGGAAATGCGAATTAGTTAGAAAGAGAGTGCATGTGCGAGAAAAAGTTTGGGATACATTCAAGTATGACTTATTGACTTAAACAAGAGGAATGGACCGATTTTGAGTGATTAAGATCAAGTGTAAGCATATATCGACATTTCTCCTTGGGCTTAGAAGCAAAACATTTTGGTGCGTCTGCCGGGAACATATGAGCTAGTGCATAGATATAGGAAGAATCCATTGCAAGACAATTGTGGGCTCTAGGTAATCCAAGTAGACCGATTGCGAGGGGTTAAGCAAAATAAAGGCTTCCACAATCATCTTTTCCTTGGGCTTAGGAACCTAAACAGGACCCCAGAACTATAGAAGAGTGCATGTGCATGTACATAGACATTGAGGATAATCTAGGCAAGGAGTTAGAACTATCAAAAATCTATAAGGATTTGGATAGCTCTAGTAGCCTCACATTTGGTCGATCCACATCCATTGAGGAACTTGCAGAGAAGGTAGCTCAAAAATTAGGTGTCTCTAGCAAACAAATTCCAAGATTTGCCCCAGTCAAGAGGTGTTGTACGTGTGGAGGTGACCATATGGCAAGTGTTTGTCCTATTATGGCCCAACCCCAAGTGAATCCTAGTAGCCAGTACTGCACCATAGAGCGAAGGTACACCAACCACACCGCACAAGACTGCCCTTATAACAAACAAACTGTCAGGCAAAATTACCCTCAGCCATACCCACAACAGGGTAGATACCAGAATCAGTATCAACCACAACAATACGGCAGACCACAACAATCTTATCAGCCACCTTATCAAGGGCAACAGAGACCTCAACCAGTCCTAGCGCAGCAACCCCCTGCTCCAACCAATGTGATCCAAGTGAAATATGCATCTGCTGAAGAAAATCTGAATAGAGCCATAGTCCCAGTCGCACCGTTGCTATCAGACAGTGATCCAAGTGACCATAGTTTTGACTCCACACATATTGATAGCCCACAGGCTTACTACATGCAGTCACCCGAGCATAATGATTCATACTATTATGAAGACCCAAGTGAAAATAGTGGGGAGCCTGAGTATGCTAATGTCATGTACACAAACCCCAACTCTAGACCTCAACCTAGGCAGGTACGGCTCCCATTTCCTAGAGGACCATGCTTCAGATGTCAGGGAGATCACCTTATACGTGATTGCCCACTGCCTGCCCCTACACAACCCCAACCAGTGACAATTCAGGGCTTCTGTCAAGATTGCGGAAAAGAGCATCTCTTATGAGATTTTCTGAAGAATCCCAATAACCTGCCAAAAGTCACTCCTATCAACGTCATTGGACTAGTAGTAGACTCTACAGGAAGTGTAACTTCCACTGCCCCAGTGCATGTGGTCACTAGAGCTCAAGCCTTGTAGCAAACTCAAGGAGTAGGCTTGGGAAAGAATTTTTTTTTTTAACATAAAGGAAGTTCGGCAATGGCCTACTCTCCCGGACTTGAATTAAATTAAGAAACAAAGGTACAATAGAAGGGGACTAGTGCCCACGGGACCCCCCAAATCCCACAAAGCAGGGGAAGCTTGATTGAATCCTAGGTTGCATTACAGAGAAGGGTAATCACCCTCTCATCGCCCTCATGCGAGGCCCACTTGGGTTTAAGCTTGTTGTTGATCAACTGGAGAACTTGATGGTGTCTGAAGGGGGGGGACTTCTTGCTGTTGACAATCCTTTTGCCCAAGAGGAATAGTGATTTCTCAATCGACCACTCCCTGGGGGGATCGCCGAAGTTTAGTGCACACCTCTCCCGCCAAATTTTCCACAGGACTTCCCCTCTGATGGCGTTCCAGAGTGTCGCAGAGCAGCCGATCGCTTCTCCCAAAAGGACTTGTTTCCAACTAAGCTGTTTTTGAAGTCTGATTTTCATTCCAACCGTCTGCCAGATTCTGTAGGAGTTGGGGCAATTGAGGAAGATGTGTGGGACATCTTCAATAGCACGGTGGCAGCGTTTGCACCAAGGAGGGATCCCACAAAGTTTGTTAGCCTTGTGGTTGGACCAAATTCCTCGATGAAGAATTTGCCATAAAAGGACGGACTTCTTAATCTCAATAAGGGGGTGCCAGATACTCATGAATTTCATGTCCCACCGAAGCCGCGTCCACGACAGGCTCCACTTCTTGTTGAGGCTGATCTGGAGGTCAACCGTTTCTTTGATGTTCGGGATTTTGAGAAGGCTATTTCCGTTGTGCCATTTGAGACCAAGCGAGTTCGGTGAATCGTGTCCCATGAGAAGGCGCGTCTTGTGGCGATCCCAAGCGAGGCATCTGCTTTGCAAGGTGTTCCATTCTTCGTAGGAGATGTTTATGCGAGGGTCAATATCCTCGAAGTTGATCCAGTTGTTGGTGTCATGTTTCCAGAGGTGTTTCCATTTTTTGAATCCTTTGTTCCAAAGCTTCTTGGCATTTTGAATGTTCCATGACTCCACACTCCGGATGCCGTGAATCGGAAACCAGATAGAGTCGTTTTGTCTGATTCCTGCCGCCCACTTCCAGTCCTCACTAATTCTTGTGAAGCTTTTGACTTTATTCCAGCCCTTCCAGAGGGAGCACACGAGATTAGAGCCTTTCGGGAAGACGGGGATCGGGGAGAAAAGCAGGGTCATGATGTCAAGATTCTTCCAGTTCGGGAGCCCCGTGAGGGCCAACTCATTCTTGTTTCTGAAGATCAGCTTAGCCCACGAGGCCTCCCTATTGCACCAAGCCCTAATCATCCATTTGGCTGCCAGTTTGTTAGCCATACACCCAATGTCCAGGATACCAAGCCCCCCGCAATCTCTAGGGCTAGTGCAGATGGCCCATTTGATCTTAGGCACCCCCCTTCTGTTATGGTCGCCCGTCCACAGGAAGTTTCTGCAAATACTGTTCAGCTTGGACAGGCCTTGCTCGTTCGGTCTCCAACAGGAAAGGAAATAGATTGTAGAAGAGAGGAGGAACGTGTTGATAACCATCGCACGCCCAGCGAGATTGATTTGCATACCTCTCCAATAGTTAAGCTTGTTTTCGAGTTTAGCCAATACCCAGTTCCATCGCTGCTCCATGGAAACGCCAAACCCCAAGGGGATTCCAAGAAGCCGAAAGATTTGGCCCTGTGGTATGATTTGACAGCCGTGATCAATGAGAAGGTCAGGATGCTGTCCCACGATAGCCCTAAAGGCGGTCTTGGAGTGGTTGATTTTAGATCCGGAGGCATCACAAAAGGTAGCAAGACACCTCCAGAAAGTCTCCAGGCTGGTATTATCATTGTGGACGAACGCGTTCATATCGTCAGCAAAGAGTCTCATGATGATTTGATTGTGGTCGTGAGGCAGCCGGAGGCCTTTGATATTGCCAGCCTCCACATGATGAGCCACAAGTCTGCTCAGCCCCTCAGTGGCGATGGCAAAAAGAAGGGGGGCCAGAGGGCACCCTTGTCTAATCGACCTTCTAAGATGGATTGCCTTCGAAAGTTTGCCGTTGACGTTGATTTGGGTCGTTGCGTTTCCGAGAAGGGTCGCGATCATCTTGGTGAATTTCTGACTAAGCCCGAGATCTTGGAGCGACTGCAGAATATAGTCCCATTCTAGCCTGTCGTAGGCTTTGTCAAAGTCGATCTTGAGGAAAACCACATCTTGATTGGACTCGTTTGCGAAATGGATACCTTCCCAAATATCCATAATGGTTTCCAGGATAGACCTGCCTTTGATGAAACCTTTTTGGTCCTCACTAAGCCAAGATCTCAGGTGGCACGAGAGTCTGTTGGCAATTACTTTAGCGATGATCTTGTATCCTGTTTGGAGCATCGTAATAGGCCGCCAGTTCTCGATTCTGTTCTTTTCCCCCTTCTTGTGTACCAACTTGATAATTCCATTATTTAGACAAGAAGGAAGAGCGCCAAACTTTAGCGCTTCTTGCCAAACCATCCGAAGAGGGGTGGCAACTACCAGCTTGAAGGATTTAAAGAACTCGTTAGTGAGTCCGTCGGGTCCCGGGCTTTTACCTAGGGGGAGGGCATCAATGACCTCAATGATTTCTGATTCCGAGATAGGTGCATGTAGCAGGGAGTGGAGGTTGGTTGGTATCCTCCGGGGGGAGACCCTAGAAATGGCAGCCATACAGTCCCTTCTATGGTGGGAAAGGGGGTTCGAGGTTCCCAGGAGTCTCGTGAAGTGTCCCTCGATGATGCCGAAATTATCTTCTTCCGAATTGCATACATTGCCATGTGGGTCTAGCAGTAGGGGAATCGACTCTCTGTTGTGTTTCCTTTTCAGGATACGACACATTTCTTTGGTGGGTTTGTCGGCTTTGCCAGCCCACCACTCTTTGAAGAAGATTTGCAAGTTTTTCCTTTGAATTTCTTCCTCGTATCTCAGCACTGCTCTGATTTTTCTGAGGCCTTTCTGGGCTTGTTGTTTTCCTTTGTTCACTTCCTCCTCGAGCCGCCAGAGTCTGTGGTAAAGAGCTTCCCTACGAGCCCTTCGCGCAGTCTCGAGCATCTTCTTAGTTCTGATCATGATCTTACGAGACTTGTCGACCGCACTTCTCCAGCACTTGGCGGGGGCTAAGCCAGAGGCGAAAGCCACTTTCCACACATCGGCAATTTCTTGGTGGACAGAAGGGAGAGAGAAGGTGGAAGCGTTGGCATGGAACCACGGAGCTTTGCGGATTTTGTTGGAAGGTTGAAAAGTGATAACGATCGGGTAGTGATCAGAGATAGTGAGGTCAGTGCGTTGCGTGATGGTAGGGTGAGGTTAGTGAGACATAGAGTATAACTAAGAAAAGGACAAGAGCTTGGAGAGATAGCCGGGAAAGAATGAAAAGACAATGGTCACTGAAAATGAGCGAACTTGAAGAAAGCTTGAGAGAAACCAAAGCAAAGATAAGTGAACTCACATCTCAAAACCACTCTCACACCACCCCTCCACCACTGTTTCCATCTCCCTCCAACCCATCACCTTCCATTTCCCAACATTCTAATCCACCACACGTAACCCACCCACCACCCAGAGTAGGATCAGTCCTAGCGGATCCCACTCCTGAGGATCTAGACATGATGCTTAAAGCATATCAGGCCAGAATCCAGGAAGGGCCAAACATGACAGATCATGACAAATGTTACCCTAGAGCCGATCTAGAAATAGAGAGAACAAAGCTTTGTGCTAAGATGGTCGAATTGGCGCAAGCCATGTTTGAAGCCAGTCGCTTGTTCAATGGCTCTAGCTCCACTAGAACACCATTGCATTTTGATGGTCTATTAGATAGATTGGAAAGGCTACTTGCAAAGTCTGGGAAAGGAGCCTCCTCCCAGCTTGAGGGGAGTGCAAGAGATAGAATAAGCTTTCCTCCCCACGAAGCTTATGTGCCTAACTCCACTGAACCAGACACCTCTTCTTCTATGAATAGGTAGGTATTCACCAGAGTTCCTGAGAGAGATTCTAGAAGAGAAATGGGCAAAGGAAAGTGAAGTCCCTCCTCCCATTGAACTTGTGGATGATGCACATGATCAATTCCCACAAGACATCCCTTCTATTTATGAAGAGCAGGAGAGTGCCCAATCTCATGAGAGATTAGATTTTGAGTCTAATTCCTTGCAAGAGCTACCACATTTCACAGGCCCATGGGAAACTAAGTCAACATGCATGAGAGCGCCCACGGTCATGATAAGAAATGAAGATTCGATCATATCTAGGAATACTGAGGTAGTAAAAAACACTAAAGTGCAGTGCAATCTCACTTTAGAAGAGCTACTCAAAGTTAAGCCAGAAGTGTGGAAACACGTAGCCAAAGAAGTGCCAAACTTAACCAAATCTTGTTCCCATGTAGGATCCCACAGAACAGTACCAGAAATACCCTTGGATAAGATAGGAGACATGAGTGAAGGAGAGGAAGGAAATACCTATCTACTAGTTACCCATCAGGGATACACAACCAAAGCAATTTTGGACTCAGGTGCAGGCATCGCAATTGCTACCACTTCCCTATGGAAGCGTTGGGGTAAGCCAGCACTCAGGCCAACGAGAATGAAATTGCAGATGGCCGATGGTCATATTGAAAGGCCCTTAGGATTGCTAGAAGGAATAACTCTCACTACATGTGGTGTTGAGTTTGAGCATACTTTTGCTATATGCGACTTTAGCAAAAACCAAGCCTACGAGATGATTTTGGGAAGGCCATTTATGCGGCAATTGCAAAGTGGTACAGGATTGGGGAACCAATTCCTTGTATTTGCAACATCTAGGTGTTACAACCAAAGTCAATCTCAAGGATTACTCTCATAGAGACGTACCGCCTATTCAATGGAATCCCATCCATAGAGCCAAAGATGAGACTGAGTCTGTGCATTCCATAGGATCCGGATCCTATCAAGATATTAGAGACTTCTCACCAAGGTGTAGCAGGAGGACACTTTGGTCCAGATAGGGTGATCAAGGCAATACTATTTGCAGGATTTTGGTGGCCCACCCTTCACATGGATGCACATACCTACGTGAAGAGGTGTGAGGTTTGTCAGCGGACTCAGTATCCTATACGCAAGGATGAGATGCCATTGAAACCTATGATGGGTGGACGTGCATTCTCTAAGTGGGGAATAGACTTTGTTGGACCTATTAATCCCCAAGCTAAGGGTTCACATGCTGAGTATATCATCGTGGCCACAAACTATCTAACCAAGTGGGTAGAAGTGAAAGCCACTACAAAAAATGATGCTCAAACAACAGCAAAGTTCTTATTTGAAAATGTATTCACAAGGTACGGATTGCCAATAGAGTTGGTGAGTGATAGAGGCACACACTTCTTGAATGAAGTCATAGAAAGCCTTCTCCAAGAATTCTTGGTGATACATAAGAAGTCTGCTCCCTGTCATCCACAAGCTAATGGTCAGGCTGAGAGCACAAATAAGATCTTATGCAATGTGCTGACTAAATTGGTGAATAACAAACACTCTGATTGGGACAAACAGCTACACCACGCTGTTTGGGCATACCGAGTTGCCTATAAAACGGTACTCCAAGCCACACCCTTTCAGATGGTGTTTGGCCAGAACGTGGTGCTACCATTGGATTTTTTGATACCTACATTGAAAGTAGCACAAGAGCATGATTGGATCGGCCATGAACTCTCCTCTAGAATCTTTGATCTCGAACGTTTAGGTGAGACACGATTGAGAGCTGCAGCAGGGATCTATGCAGCCAAGAAGAGGCAAAAGGCGTATTT
This sequence comes from Ceratopteris richardii, assembly GCA_020310875.1. Lineage (NCBI taxonomy): Eukaryota > Viridiplantae > Streptophyta > Polypodiopsida > Polypodiales > Pteridaceae > Ceratopteris > Ceratopteris richardii. The sequence continues at coordinate 156,982,420 of CM035428.1, read as the reverse complement.
TGATACACATGTGAAGGATAAAGGATTGAAAGCAGGAGACCTAGTCCTAGTCTACACATTGAAGCAACATACACGAAAATTAGAGAAAAGAGGCTATGGACCCATGATTATCAATAGGATCTCCACAAGTGGAGCAGTACAACTAGCCACTCTGGAAGGTGACATACTACCAAGTTACATAAGCGGATGTAGAGTCAAGTTATATCAAGAACCCCTAACTGAAGAAATGCTCAATCGACTCATTACTGCAAAGAAACATAAGGAGGAGGAAAAGAGAATTCGAGAAGAAGCACAGGCTGAAGCTTTAGAACGCATTCGACGAATGAAATGGAGAAGGCAAGGTAGAGATCAACCCATGACTGACACTCGTGAAGCTCTAGGTTATCACATGGCCATGTGCGAGGCTTCAAGTGAACTGGCCCGTAAGATAGTTGATCGACGACCTTTTGTGACCCTAGAAGTAGGACAAGGAGAGAGTGCAAGGACCGTGAGAGCTTTAATTGATTCAGGAGCGGCCACTAGTGCAGTTCGGCTTTCTTATTGCCAACAATTGCAATTGGAGGTAAAACCCCTAGAAGCATATCTGATAGGATTAGGAGGTGTTGAAACTCCTTGCATGGGAGAGGTGGAACTTCCCCTCTACATTCAAGAGGTCCTCATGCCAGCAAAAGTACTAGTATGTGAAGACGAGGATCTTACCGAACCTCTCGTCTTGGGCCAAGACTGGATCTATGATCACGCAGTCAACCTCAACCTAAGAAGTGGACTTCTTCAGGCTTGGGTAGGCCAAAGCTGCCTTACAATTGAATTAGAAAATCAAGCACTCAAACCATTAGAACAGGCACCAACTCCTGGTCCCTCCAGGAACCCACATGAAGATAATGTTATTCTTGTCCAAAGTTCTATGGTGCAGAGGATTGTCACTCTTGCCAAAGGTACAGAAGTCAAGGAGGAACTCCCATCTGTTCCAGAGAAGAACCTAAAGGGGAAGGCCCAGCAACACCCGACACTGAGGAGACTGATGAACAAGAAGCATGAGCACCAACTTCGGTAGTATGAAGTGCCTCGTGGCATGAAACAGATATGGATACGCAAGGGGGAAAAAATCACGGCCCCAAAGATAGGGTCTCAAAAGAGCATCAAGCAAGCCACACTGTCAAGGACTAAAATGAAGGAGATCTCTAGTCAACACTCTAGGCATACCATGTCTATCTGGGTCCCTAAGCGGTCAATGAAGGCTAGCCCCAATGCTAGACAGATATGGGTGCCCAAGGCCTGCTTACGAGCCCAAATAGCTCCAACTCTAGTCACTAGCACAATTCAACACTCACAAGTCCTCTTGGCCAACAACTCAGGAACTCTACTTACATCCCACACTAACACGCACTCGGTCAAACCTAGGAATGTCTAGAAATGGCTACCCAAAAGGTCCCAAATCCAGCACAATCTAGTCCATGAAACTTTAACCGTCATCAGCTCAAGGAGCCACGAATCCTCAAACAAAGTCTGGAGAATTAAACCCTGTATCAAACCCCCAGACCCAATTTTGTAAATCCATCCACTCTGAAGTAGATGCATTCTGAGTACCTTGCATATCTAAAGTATGCATCTAGAATGACAGTAACCACTAACCACCACTCACATCTATCACAAGCACTTCACCTCTAACCATTAACCATCTCGATTGTCATGTTAGTATTGTGACGGGAACACTATTACATCCTGTTTCCTATGCAACACTAATGTGCCTCTCTTCTGCTAGCAGATAAGCATCAACTGCTGCTAGGAGTCTCATGGCAACAGCTGTAGGAACAAGCTCCAAGGCAGGCACTAGCACTCAAAGTAATTGGGATACCATGCCTGTGGAAGCTCCACTGACAACAAGGCCTGAAGAGCTGTTGAATGTGAGAAGAATCCCTATCTCAAGATCCTCCAAGTGGCCTAACATTAAGAGTGAAGGGGCATTCTCATTGGTTCAACGAGATGCCAGGAGATTTGGGAGATGCGGACCACATATGGGAGTCCAAGTTGGAATTCGGAGGAGTATGGTGGACATTTCAATTCTTCTCAAGAGAATTTGAAACTTTACAGAATGCAGCTCCTCTTCAAGATATTTGGTTGAAAGCGGGATTGCAAGATTATTTTAGTGCAGCTTTACCTAAACCTGATTTTCTTTGGTGCTACTACTTGATTGCCACATTGAAGGCGACAAGAGATAAAGATCATTCAGGCACATTCCTGGTGCCCTCTCTATCAAACCAGGAGGAAATGAAGAAGTTTGAGTTGAATATTACTTTAATCAGGGAAGCCCTTCAGATGTATGGCACCCACATACCTTCCGATCGAGATCCTTTGATACCGGAGTCTATGAAGAACAATAAAATCAAGAAGTTGAAAGAAATGTGTGCCCTCACCCCCAACATCGCCATACCATTATGGATGTGCCTTCAACACTTCACTTTTCCAGCGCAAGACCGGTTCACCCAACCTCATAAGAAAATCTGGTATGGATTATACCTAGCAGAGACTGGGAGCTTACCAATTAAAATGCCTGTGTGGATCCTGGACCAGTTATATGAAGCAGGCAAACGAGGCGTGAGGAAGCCTACCTTGAATGGTTGTTGTGCGATTACAAGAATTATCTACAGATGCCTTGCCTATGATGTGCCGATCGCAAGGGCCCTTAAGTACTCACAACTGGAATTCTTCAAGGGGCGGAAGTCAGGGGTTCAACCCGCAAAAAGAATGTGTGGTTCGCTTTCACAGGTTCTAATCCCTCGTGAGGCCACCACAGAAGCTTCCCTCAGAGAAGAGGAACAACTAGCCCCTTTCACTATCCATCTCCAAGGACCACAATCAGGGGGTATGGTACAGCCCACTCCATCAGCCCCTCCACTACCCACAGATGCTGAGTTTGCATCCATGGCTACTTTGGCAGAAGATACATCTTTTGACTTTGAAAGCTTCTTGCAGACAGCCCACTTATCTGAGAGTGAATTCTTCTCAGACACGGACGGCCCTGAATCATCATCCCAGAGAGGATGGACACATAGTGAAACCCAAAGAGTGCATTGGGAAGATGAGGCACAACACACTCAGGTGGGAGGCACACATGAACAAGTGGAGAGGCAGAGGAATGAATCGGAGGAGAGCGAGGAGGAAGCCCCAGCTTACACCGCACAACTCAAACGGCTCTACAAAACAATCAAGCAGGTACAAAAGAGACATAAGCTATCAGAGGAGGCAAATAGAGCGATGGTGAATCAAATGCTTCAAGCAGAGAACGCGGATCCCCATTTTGTGGAATCATTGAACCTTTTGGCAGAGACATATGGGATTATAGAAGCTATGCGGATCATGTTACATCGCAACCCTCCTCAATACGATCAACGAAGGATCAATACATGACCACGAAGGGGGAAGATGATTCAAATGGAAGTCTCTACCGCCTTCCCTACCACCACTCAAGAAGATGTTCACATGGCCAGCCCAACTAACCTTGATGAACCAGATGTAAATATACAGATTACATCTCCACCGTCATCTCCCATTCAGCCCACCGAACCCCTCACTGCTAGCATTCTTGAGCAACCAATATCCACCCTCAGTGAACCTATATCACACACCATCATTTTGTCATCCTTACCTATCCCTACCTCTATCATTGCGGGTCCATCTTCCCAACCTCATATAGGTCATCCTGCCACCCCTCAAACCATCATAGGTCACCCTTCTTTCCAACCAGCTCTTGGGCAGCCACATCCCCCTACCCAGACCTTAACACCCACATTTCCCTTCACCACTACATTTCCTCTTTCCCAACCTCAGACCATTGAGCCCCTCTTCACCTCCTCAGAACCAACACAAGCCACCCTACCTCCATTGTTGGCAAACCTTGTAAATATGATGCGACAAATTGATGATTATAAGAGAAATTCCCTTTCCCAGCACACCTCACCCACATTCACACCCACCACTAACACACCGCCCACCATTCCCGTATTCATGATTCACACAACACACACAATCACGTCCGATCCCATGGACATTTCACCATCCACAGGACCACCCACCCCCACTTTTGTTCCAACATCATCACATATCAATTCACTCACATCACCATTTCCAACCACAGTAGGCACAACACCCACTTTTTCCCTCCCCATTTCCCGAACCCTTGCATTTTCCACCTCTACCCCTGCATCCACATCATTTAGTCATGCACTAGACACCATGTTCGAAGCGGCCAATCAACTTAAGCAAGAGTATAGATTACTGGAAGAAAATAACACAGAGTTGTGCAATCTCTCGGCTCAACTCCAGGCACGTGTCAATGCCTTGGAGCTAAGTAATACACCACTACAACATGAAGTGACCACCCTCCAACAATCCCAGGTGGAGCTCGAAGCCAAACATATAGAGACGATTAGGACAGCAGAAGAACAACTCAGAGATCAGCTAGCCCGTAATGCTAGACTACAACGAAACATGGCTCTACTTCGACGCCACCTAGCGGCTGCACAAGAAGAAAACAAGAGATTACAGCAACAAAATCAAGACAACCTCGAAGCTGCCATAGAAAGTACTCCAGGGGCACCCATCGACCCTGCTAGCTTCCGGGCCGTCCCTTCAGAAAGCATACAACAAATTTTGGAAACCTATGCCAACCTCTTAGAAGCACATGATCAGCTGGCTGACCAAGTAAAAGAGCTACAAAGATCCCAAGTGCCTACACCACAACCACCAGAAGCTAAAAAGATGGTCAATGTTGCCACTTCACCAGAGCCTGAATCAACAACGACCAATGAGGTACTTGAGCTACGACAACAAGTGGCAGAATTAAAGATCAAGCTGTTACAGTATGAAAGACCCCCCTCTCCACCTAATCAACCAATAGAAGAAGAAGAAGTAATCATTCCAATGGAGGAAACATTTGAAGACAACTACGAGCCTCAACCCATTCAAGGTGGAAGCATCACGGAGGAAGGACAAGACACATATGAGGAGCCTCCGTCGGCATGGATGAAACAGGTAGAAGAAATGGGGCCAACTCATGAGGAACGTATCTCCACCCAGATGTTGGCCATGAGGACTATTGAAGAGACCATACTTCAATCGGAATATTTCAAGCACTTGGCTACCAAGCAACTAATAACCAGCTCAGAATTACAATATAAACCATACTTTGTACTGTTGGCAGACTACAACGCCGAGATCAAACGCAAAACCAACAAGTACCCTACTTTTGCTACCCAGTTTGAACTTGAGGACATTCCAGAGGACGCCCACAAAGGGAACATATTCCAACCAACCTAGAGGCAAAAGTTACTGGAGACCTATCTGGGGATGCTACGAACATGGGATCACGTGCCCATGCACTTAAAGTATAACAATTGCTACGGGCCAGTACAACGGAGAAGATCATGGAAGGCATTTGCCATAAAGGTTAAGAACAATGCCAATTGCAAAGAATGGCTCAATTACCCCGCCATTGCACCCCCAACCGGCACACCTACTGTAGCTTACATGATGGCTACCATCAGACATTGGATGCCACGCCTCCACCCCATGCCTGACATCGCTGCACAAATGATGCTCAGATACTAGACATGATGCAAGTGGTGTTAAAGACTTTCCGAAATGTACGTAATATTCAGCCGCCAATTCCGGGCTACATCAACGGTAACTATGATTTACTTTATGATATGAGCACGACCCCGAGTATCAGAGTGGCTTATGCATGGCATGCACAAATAAGATATCTCCCTGCTTGCTACAAGCAAACGTTTGATGACATGTTCACTATGGGGTTCTGGGAAGCACACTCAAAAGTGTTCGCGCCACGCCCAACTCATCTCCTACAATTATTCGCATGCGAACAAACAATGCATTCAGAGCTCTACACCACGCCACAACCTGACCTACCGGGCGCAGTTAATTGGGAGGCCTTGCAGCGAGACTTGGTCAAAGGATTGCAGATTAAAGAACAAGAATTAGCAACCGACATACTACAGCAGTACATTGATCAAACCGTGGAGCAGAGGTCTGTCAGAGGCGACAGACGCTAGGGGGGGAGAGTGTTGGCATCATATGGGAAGAAGCCAAGTATGGGCATGCATGCGGATCTATCACTAAGGCAACCTATTAAAATTTTTCCAAACCTTACATCATTATAAAAGTGATTCTCATCACTAGAAACCCTTGTAAATACCGTTTCATCTTTTTGTAGCTCCATTTTGTACAAGCCGAGGAATCCTGAAGCTTGGGGAGCCTTAGAAGTAGTTGCCTGCCAATTTTCATATTTTTTAGATCTCGTTTGGGCCCTCAAATAAGCCCTAGAACCTAATTTTTAACTAGGCCGGACACTAGGTCTGGACAGGGCCAAAGCTAGTCAAAAACTATAAATAGAGCTAGAGAGCTCATTTTTGAGCTGGCTTCTTGTAGTTTTGAGCTTATATGAGAACTTGTTTGTAATAAAAGTAATTCCATTGTCTTACTCTCTTTGTTCTTGCCGTGTGTGCGCGTATGTGTGTATGTGTGTGCATGTTTGTGTGCTTCTCACTCACACATTTGTGCCTTCACTTGCTCGAGGTCTTCATACCATCCTCATGTCTTCCCGGATTGACATTAAAGGAGGTGCTACTCATCACTGAGCTACACATACCACACTCGTATCTTGTGGTTGGATTTAGATTTGCTCTAAATCTTTTGGAGAATCTAGTTTATTTCTGTTAAAGATAGGAAAAATGCTTCAAGACCTTGTTGACACAGATCTTTGAGTAGTTAAAGTCTTGAGTCCTCTAGAATTTTACTCATGAAAAGTTTATGTATCTTTCAAGTTTGAATTTTTTGTATAGAGTTTTGGTTCTTTTCTTTTATTTTTCAAATCTTTTGGATTTGACTCAGATAGGGTATCTCATTCTTTTTGCAAAATTCTAGGGTTAGTTGGTTGGAATGAGATAACTAAATTAAACATCCTAGATAGATGTTCTATACAAGAACCCTTTTGATCTTCCAAAGATGTTAAATTTTAAGTTGAGTCATTCATTTGAGTTTGCTTCAAGTTAGCTAACATAACTCTAATGAATTCCTAGAGTCAAGTACACTCTAGAATAGAGAACTTAGGAATCACTCATCTGTTTGACAATTCCGAAGAACTTTTAGCTAAACTCTTTTTGAGAAAAGTGTCCTAAGTTGGATAATTTTCATTTTGGATTTGACTTGGTCAAGTTATAGTGTGTTTGACCAAATTAACTAGAAAACTTCCTCCTACAACTTACATAGGATTTTCAATCTCATTAGGACAAATTAGTCCTCTAGTCGAGTAAAAAATCAAGTAAATATTGGTTGAAAGTAAACCATAGTACAAAGATCCAAGTTTGATGTTTGCATCAAACAAACTTCAAGTTTTCCAAATCAAATTCTAGTGAATCAAGAGTTCTCATAGTCTTTATAGGGATAAGAATCCCACCTTAGTTACTATGTCCATGCACTAGTCATGCCCAAAAATGGACTAGTAATTGGAATCCACACATTTTACATGTTTGTGCCTAGATCACACATTGAGAAACAAGTCAATCCGAGAGGGATATTATTAGATCCACCCTTATTATTCATTCACTAATTGTATTTTGACCAGTTTATCAAAGTGCAAAGCTAGATGGTGTATTGTTTGTGTAGGGATCCTGTTGATATATTTAGGTAATGATGTGTGTGAACACACTAGGACCACCGGGGCACTTTTTTCCCTCTTTAGGAGGTTTCTTTTCCCCCGGCTTGTATATACGTCTATTGCCCTAATGGGCTACTTATCTTTGTATATTCTCTAGTAATACATTCAGTATTGTGTGTTGTGCTCTAAGCTTCTTCTTCTTCCTTGTGTTGTTCGCGTGCTTCCGCAGCCATCTATCTCCAACAATTGGTATCAGAGAAGGTCGTTGCTTCATCTAGGGCGCCGTCGACACTCCTCCGTTTGCAGTTTCAGAATCATACAAATTTTGGTGAGCATACTCAGGGTGTTTTCGAGATCAAAACTTCTTCGCTCTGTGGTACCGAAATCGCGATATGAGCTCGTTTCGGCCTCCGAACGCAATATCGCAGCGCTTGTGCATGCTATTTTGTCTTTTTGTGCCAAAGGTATATACCTATTTTTGTTCACCAGTATAAGCATCTCAAAGTCTGCTACAGGTTTAGCAGAACTTGTCTGGGCAATTCCGTTCAACTTTTTGAGATACAGTCAATTTTTTGCATCAAGGTATTTTAGTCATCGGCCATGGCTAAAAGCACTGATGTATTCCGTATGTTGGTTGTTGAGGATAAGTTGGATGGTACCAACTACCCATTATGGGCTTATATAATGCGACATGTATTGGTTGCAAAAGGATTGTGGAACATTGTGCAGGGTGTTGAAAGACGTTCTATTACACCTGTAACAACAGGTACTACGAATACAGGTGCTGGAGCTGATGAAGATGGTGTCAAAGATGATATTGTGCAGATTCTTGTTTGTGCTATTGTTTTTGCTGCACCTATTGCAGAGTAGATTTGTTGGGATGGCAGAGATGCCCAGGCACATGCATTGATAGCTTTGTCTGTTAAACGTGCCATTATTCCTCATATTCGCTCTTGCAGAACAGCTAAGGATGCTTGGAATACACTTACCACATTGTACCAAGCTAGGAATGAGGCTCGTGTTGCTTACCTCTGAAAACAGTTGGAGAGTGAGCACATGAATGAAGGTGATTCTATGGACAGTTTCCTAACAAAGATCAAAGACTTGAAGGAACAGTTGATTCTGCTGATGAGGTTATACCTGATAGCTCACTTGTGCAGACCGTTCTGAATGGTCTTCCTAATTCATATCAGAGTTTTGCTTCTACTCTTCGGTTGATGATGAAAGGCAATCCAAATGCCTTGTCATTTGAGGAGTTAGTCTCTGTTCTGCTTCAGGAAGATCAGTCCAGGCAGAACAGGTCCATTATGCGTGTTGCAAATCAAGCTTTCCTGGCTAGTCAGAAGGGCAAAGGAAAATGGAGCTCTTCTACTAGTAAGCAGAAATCTGCAAATGTTGCACATTCGAAGAACCAGGATAAAGATGAGAAGAAATCAGAAAAGTAGAAATTGTTTTGCAAGTACTATAAAGGGAATGATCCTATCATAAAGAACTGTCCAAAACTCGCTACAAAAGAGGCAAAGAAAAAGGAGGCTGGAATGGTTGTTGCAGAAGCCTCTACACCAAAAATAGAGTCTGCTAATCTTGTGCAGGAAGAAGAATGGGCGTTTACTACTGTTTGCAGTTTTGACCCATCTTCTCATGAGCAGTGCATGTCTGCAGTGGACTCAGATGTTTGATACTTTGATAGTGGGGCTACCAAACATATTACCTTGCAGTGCAGTTTCTTCTCTTCACTCGAGTCTGCCCCTATAGGGAATACTATCACATGTGCCAACAACTCCTCTTATCCTATTATGGGAGTTGGTAAGATCATTCTGACTACTGCTGATGGTAGTTCTTTCACCTTGTTAGATGCTTTATTTGTGCCAGGGATCAAGAAGAATCTGTTATCAGTTTCTGCATTAGCCAAGATTGGCTTGGTTGTGAAATTTGTTGATGACAGATGTACAGTTCATGATCTGTCAAATGGCGATGTTATTATTGCTTCTGGCATTTTATGTCGTGGGTTGTATAAGCTCATAGACTATGAAAGATCTGTGAATGATTCGGCGTGTGCAGTTCATGATTCTCAGGCTATGTTAGATGCAAAGCTTTGGCATGCACGCTTTGGTCATCTGAATTTTGCTAGTTTGATACGCTTGCAGAAATCTGAAATGGTGTCCTCTTTGCCCAAACTTTAGGCACCTGGAAAACATGTTTGTGAAGGCTGTATTTTGGGCAAAATGCAGCGTTCCTCCTTTCCAAAAGATGGTTCAGTTCGGGCTACACAGAAATTGTAGCTTGTACATAGTGACGTCTATGGTCCTATGCAGACACCCTCTTTTGGAAATTACCTTTACTTTGTAACTTTCATTGATGATTTTTCCAGGCATGCATGGGTATATCCACTCAAAGTAAAGTCCAAAGTGTTCATGTGCTTTAAACAATTTTTGGTTTTGGCTGAAAATCTGTCAGCATGTAAAATGGGTACCCTCCGTTCTGATCGAGGGGGGGAATATATGTCTTCTGATTTTAATACATTTCTGGCTGAACGTGGGATTAAACACCAGTGTAGAGTGCCGTATACACCTCAACAGAATGGAGTTGCTGAACGAAAGAACAGGTCACTCATGGAGATGGCGAGGTGCATGGTCAAGAGTCAGGCTTTACCACATAGTTTCTGGCTTGAGGTTGTCATGTGTGCAGCATATGTACTGAACAGGTGTCCCACTAAAGCGTGGCAGTCTATCACTCCATATGAGGCTTGGCATGACCGCAAGCCATTTGTTGCTTATCTACGTGTTTTTGGTTGTTTGGCATATGCACTAGTGCTTGAACAACATCGCAGAAAATTGGATGATAAGGCAGTAAAATGTATTTTTGTTGGGTACAGTTCTGAAAGTAAAGGCTATCGTCTGTATCATCCTCAGACTAAACACATTCTGGTTAGCCATGATGTTGTCTTTGTGGAAGATGTTATTCAGCCATTGCTTTCATGTACTAAGGAGACATCTGTTAGCTCTAAAGATATGTATGATACTTTGATGCCTCTTTTTACAGGTGGACAGTCTAGTGTTGGTCCTAATGAGGCAACTTCTTAGCCTTTGCAGGTTTCATATGATGATGCAGATCATTCCATTTGGTCAAAACTTGAGAACTCATATTTTTAACATTGAAGACATGGTTTTATTTTTTTACTCTAAATTAAAAAGAAAAGCTGGTAAATTCAAAATTAGATGGACAAGATCCTTTATCATTGATTCAAATATGGAACGTGCCACTTTAATGCCACAAACTTGAATGGGATAAATCATCAAAACCTTGTTAAACGGATCCAAGCTATGATCGCATCATCGATGACATCATCATCATCCCAACCTGTATATACTCAAGATGCACAACTCAAATATCAATCTTTTGGATTTCCCTCCCTCTTGTGCATAGATCATTGCTCAAATCTCCATTCTCCTCCATCGTGGACGAGATCACCACGAAAGCTATGATACCATTGTAATAAAGCTTCCCATAGACTCAAGAAAAGGTATGACTTATTGATGTCTTATTGTTGCCCCTATGTTATGAGACTTGGGGGGTCCGGAGGGCACTAGTCCTTTTCACTTGTATTCTTCTTTTATTTAATTAAAGTAAGGGAGAATAGGCATGAAGAACTCCATTTTATTAATATATATATATATATATATATATAAAACTCTCCGCTCAACCAACCATTATTTAGTTTTATGAACTCAAGGTGACATTTGGAGTTAGTTGGAGTCTACAAATGCATGTGTAACCTCCACCATCACATGAGCAACCATGACTAGAGACTAACTAGATTCTACTCATGTTGGGTGTACCTAGCCACTTGAATTGAGTCTCGATGTACTCAAGCTCAAATATCTCTCAAAATAAATTGATATGTAGGCACATAATGCATGTGTCTTTATTTTTTTCCAAGCCTATAATGCTCTAAATTTGGATAAATTTGTATATTTGTATCTTATAGGTCAACAACATGTTGTAGTAGTGGGTTTGTCTCCATCATCATCATCTCTACAAGCTCATAAGAATCAAGGATAGTTGAAATTTTTAACTTCCACATGAATAATATGTAACATCTACCTTGTCTTATCTTAAGGAATAAATACTCAATGCTTTAATGACCACCATAAGAGCATTACATCCCAAAATATCAAATCCATTTCTTGATCCACAAGATTTTCTTTTACATATAAGCTTAAGTCATTTTCAATGTTGAAGCCTTTTTCCCTTTCATATGTTACAACAAAAAATAGAGCTTCAGCAAGAGATAGAGAGTAATTAGCATATAGGAGAAGAAATGAAATTTTTGATACCCTAAATGACCTATAAAAAATATTGATTATCTACCCATGCTCTTCCACTACAGTGCTTAGATGGTGATATAGACAAAAGGTACGTAAAGAGCTTACTCTAGTTGCATGAGAGATGTATGATCATGAATATAAGAGATTTTACCTTTTTATGATTAAAAAGGGCTAGGTTGGCCTCTAACCAACTAGGGTTGTTGTGCTAACCTACCATATACAAATATTCATAGTTAAATATGGTATATTCGCTTTATATTAGGCCATGGAGAATTCCTCTAAACCACCATGAAGGGGATCAGTAGGCCCTCAAAAGTGACCCTTGGTAGAATAGGGAATCTTGGTGACTCAATTAACCTTCAACTCAATACAATGTATATATAGATGTTGGCAACGTAATTGTTCTATTTAACCTAAAGGTTGCACTTAGAAAAATCATATTTTTCCTGTTTGTAGTACACTCCTAAACAACATCTAAGCTCCATGGATGGCCCTCATTATGGGGACCTTACAAATTTGAACATAATGGATCTTCGATGGGACCTTGGAAGATTGCGCATTGAACAAATTAAAAAAAAAAGCATAAAAGTTATGTGCCTAATGGTAAAAAAATCTTTAGGGAATACAAAAATGTTAATAGGATACATTGATGATATAAGTGAGTGCCAAAAATTTTAGAGTAGGTAAGAAAGGATAGTTTTTTTTGGGAGATCGAGGACTATTGAAGCATACAAACATCGCAAGGAAGAAGAAGAAGCTTTGAGAACAACAAAATACTAAGTATATTACCAAACGAATGTATCAAAGAATGTGACTCATTTGGGTTATAGAATTATTTACAAGCCAAGTGAAAAACTTAAAAAGAGAGAAAAAAGTGCTCCAATGGTCCTAAATGTGTTCACACACATCACTATTGAAATATATTAACAAATCCTCCCTAGTAGTGATGCAGTGAACAAGGGGTTGGCACTCATGTATAAGAAGTGCCAAGCTATGTGAAACAAAGTCAATACACAAAATGAAGTAAGCCCAAAGGTTTGCAAAAAGGTTCAAATTTCTCCCTAGGTAGAGCCTTTTTGAAAAGGTATACAACATTATCCTATGTGGACACACAAGCCAATTTGATCTCTCTAGGAGAGAGTCTCTCCCCAATACAATGATAATGTATCTCAATGTGTTTTGTGCGAGCATGGAACATAGGGTTCCTTGTAATTGCCAATGCACTTTGACTACTGGTAAAGATGGTGGTGGCAAGAGACTAACCAACACCCAAATTAGCCAAAAGGCATATGAGCCACACACACTCAACAATAGCAATGAAAGCTCACCTATACTGAACCTCACATCTAGAAGTGGCCATAAAAGGTTGGTTGTTTTTAAACTAAGATATGTAAGAGCTACCAAGCATAATGCAAAAAGCACTAGTGGACACATTAGTTTCATAGAAACAAGCCCAATATGAGTCAAAAAAAGCATGTAAATCTGGTGGTAATGATCCACCCTTAGGAAAAAAAATCAAAGTGGTCGGGCACCACTCAAGTAGTGAAAGATGTGTTTAACTCCCTATCAATGCTTGACACCTAGGCTATGCATAAACTTGCTCATCTAAGAGACAAAAATTGAATATCAGGTTGGGTTAGCATAAGTGAATCAAGCATTCAAAAGCATATTGATAAAGAACAATATCACATGCATCTCCACATCATGAAGACCCAATGTAGCTCAGTGATGAGTAGCACCTCCTTTAATGTCAATCCGGGAAGACATGAGGATGGTATGAAGACCTCGAGCAAGTGAAGGCACAAATGTGTGAGTGAGAAGCACGCTAACATGCACACACATACACACACGCGCACACACGGCAAGAACAAAGAGAGTAAGACAATGGAATCACTTCTATTGCAACAAAGTTCTCATACAAGCTCAAAACTACAAGAAGCTCGCCCCAAAAATGAGCTCTCTAGCTCTATTTATAGTTTTTGACTAGCTTTGGCCCTGTCCAGACCTAGTGTCCGGCCTAGTTAAAAATTAGGTTCCAGGGCTTATTTGAGGGCTCAAACGAGGTCTAAAAAATACGTAAATTGGTAGGCAACTACTTCTAAGGCTCCTCAAGCTCGAGGACTCCTCGGCTTGTACAAAATGGAGCTATAGAAAGGTGAAAATGGTATTTACAGGGGTTTTTAGTGATGAGAATCACTTTTAAATGGTGTAAGGGTTTTGAAAAAAATAAAGGGTTGCCTTAGTGCTAGATCTGCTTGTATGCTCGTACTTGCCTCTTCTCGTATACTGCCAACACTCTCCCCCCCCCCCCCTAGTGTCTGTCGCCTCTGACAGACCTCTGCTCCACTGTTTGATCGATGTACTTCTGCAGGAGGTCGGTTGCCAATTCTTGTTCTTTTATACGTAGTCCCCGGACCAAATCGCTCTGGAGGGCATCCCAATTCACGGCTCCAGGCATGTTAGGTTGTCGCGTAGTGTAGAGCTCTGAATGCATTGTTTGCTCGCACGCAAATAGTTGCAGCAGGTGGGTTGGTCGTGGTGCAAATACCTCTGAATGTGCTTCCCAAAATCCCGTGGTGAACATGTCGTCGAAGGTTTGCTTATAGCAGGCAGGCATATATCTGATGCGTGCGTGTCATGCATAAGCAACTCGTATGCTTGGGGTTGTGCTCATATCATACAGGAGGTCATAATTGCCATTGATGAAGCCGGGAATCGGAGGCTGAATGTTACATACGTTGCGGAAGGTTTTGAGCACAACCTGCATCATATCAAATATCTTGAGTAGCATCTGTGCAGCTACATCTGGCATGGAGTGGAGGCGTGGAAGCCAATATCGGATGGTAGCCATCATGTACGCTGTTGTAGGTGGGCCTGCCGGTGGTGCGATTTTGGGGTAGTTCAGCCACTGTTTGCAATTCACATTGTTCTGAACCTTGATGGCGAATGCTTTCCAGGAGCGTCTTCTTTGTACCGGTCCAAAGCATGGGTTATATTTCAGATGCATGGGAGCATGATCCCATGTTCGTAACATTTCCGGATAGGTCTCCAGTAACTTTTGTCTCCATATGGGCTGGAATATGGCCCCTTTTTTGGTGGCTTTTGGGATGTCCTCGGGTTCGAACTGTGTTGCGAAAGAGTGATACTTGTTGGTTATGCGTTTGATCTCAGCATTGTAGTCCGCCAATAATACAAAATAAGGTTTATATTGTAACTCTGAGCTAGTTATCAACCGCCTAGGAGCCAAGTGCGAGAAATATTCAGACTTGAGTATAGACTCCTCAATGGTTTTCATGGCCAGCATCTGAGTTGCTACGCGCTCTTCGTGAGTGTGGCCCATCTCCTCTACCTGCTTCATCCATGCCGATGGGGGCTCCTCATATGTGTCTTGGCCTTCCTCCGTAATTCTGCCTCCTGGAAGGGGTTGAGGCTCATAATTGTCTTCAAATGTCTCCTCCACTGGAATGACTACTGTTTCTTCTTCTATGGTTTGATCAGGTGGAGAGGGAGGTCGTTCATACTGTAACAACTTGATTTTTAGTTCTGCAACCTGTTGTCGTAGCTCAAGTACCTCACTATTGGTTGAAGGTTCAGGTTCTGGCGAAGTAGCGGCCTCGATCGTCTCTTTAGGTGTGGGTGGGTGTGTTGTCGGTACTTTGGATCCTCATAGTTCCTTTATCTGGTCTGCCAACTGATCATGGGCCTCCAGGAGGGTCGCATAACCTTCTAAAACCTGTTGAATATGCTCTGAGGGGACAGCCTGGAATTTTGCAGGGCCTATAGGTGCTCCCGGGGTGTTTTCCATGGCTTCTTCTAGGTTCTCCTGGTTTTGTTGTTGTAGCCTTCTGTTCTCTTCTTGAGCCGCTGCTAGATGGCGACGTAGTAGAGCCATGTTGCGTTGAAGTCTCGCATTGCGGCCCATTTGTTCTCTGAGTTGTTCCTCCATAGCTTTGCCTGTCTCTGCATACTTAGCTTCGAGTTCTGTCTTCGATTGTTGGAGGTCAGTCACCTGGTGTTGTAGTGCTGTATTACCTAGTTCCAAGGCATCGACTCGTGCCTGGAGTTGAGCCGAGAGATTGCATAGCTCTGTGTTATTTTCTTCTAATAGCTTATACTCTTGCTTAAGCTGAGTGGCCGCTTCAACCATGGTGTCTAGTGCACTACTAAATGATGTGGATGCATGGGTAGAGGTGGAACATGCAAAGGGTCGGGAAATGGGGAAGGGAAAAGTGGATGATGTGCCTATGAGTGAAGTGAGATGTGATGATGGTGGAAAAGACGTCGCGGTGGGTGCTCCTGTGGATGGTGAAATATCCATGGGATCGGATGTGATAGTGTGTGAAGAGTGAATTGTGAATATGGGAACGGTAGGTGGTGTGTTAGTGGTGGCAGTGAATGTGGGGGAGTGGGGTTGGGGAAGGGACTTTTTATTATAGTTCTCAACTTGTTGGAGTATATTTACAAGGTTTGTCCAGAATGACGGTTGTGTGACTTGGGTTGAGCCTGAGGCAGTTACAAGGGAAGTGGTGGATAGGGTTTGGGAGAGGGGAAATGTGTGGGTGAATGGAAAAGGATGGGATAAGATCTGGCTAGTGGCAAGTGGTTGTCCAAGGATGGGGAGATAGGAGGGGTGACCTATTATGGTTTGATCGGTGATAGGATGACCGGTGTGAGGTTCAAAAATTTGGGCGAAAGTGATGGATGTGGGTAAAGGGAAGGATGTAAAAACGGAGGTGTGTACAATGGGTTCATGTTGGGTGGATATCGATTGTTCAGAAAGACTAGTGGAGAAGGGTTCTGAGGGTTGAATGGGAGGTGACGGTGGAGATGGTACCTGTGTATTTACATCTTGTTCGTCAGTGGGATTTGGGCTAGTCATGTGAACATCCTCTGAAATTGTGGTAGGCAAGGCAGTAGACACTTCCATTTGAATCATTTTTCCCCGCCGTGGCCGTGTATCAATCCTTCGTTGATCATAGGTAGGGTTCTCCCGATAGACCATAGTCCTCAATGCTTCCCCAATCCCACATGTGTCCGCCAATAGATTCAATGATTCCACAAAATGGGAATCTACATTCTCGGCTTGAAGCATTTGGTTCACTAGAGCTCGATTTGCCTCTTCTGTCATCTTATGTCTTCTCTGTACCTGCTTGATTGTCTTGTATAGCCGCTTGAGTTGTGCCGTGTAGGCAGGGGCTTCCTCTTCACTCTCTTCTGGCTCATTTCTTTGTACTTCTTCCTGAACTTGTGTGCTTGGGCCATGAGGGTGTTGTGCCTCATCTTCTCCATGTACTCTGCTTGTTTCGCCCTGTGGCAGTTCTCTTTGGAATGATGCTCCTGGATCGTCATTTTTAGGGAAACCTTCACTGTCCGACAAGTGGGCCGTCTGCAGGAATCTTTCAAAATCAAAGTTTGGATCTTCTGTGAAGTTGGCCATAGATGCAAACTCTACATCGGTAGGTAGTGGAGGGGCGGATGGAGTGGGTTGTACCACATCCCCTGCTTGAACTCCTTGAAGATGGATCGTCACCGGTGCGACCTGGGCTTCTTCTCTGGGGGAAGCTTCGGTCGTGGCCTCGTGAGGGATCATTACCTGGGAGAGGGATCCACGCATCCGTTTCGCAGGTTGGCTCCCTGACTTCCGCCCTTTGAAAAACTCCAGCTGTGAATATTTTAGGGCTCTGGCAACCGGCACATCATATGCAAGACATCGATAGATAATCCTTGTAAGTGCACAGCAGCCGTGTAAAGTAGGCTTCCTCACACCCCGCTTGCCTACTTCATACACTTGGTCCAAGATCCATACAGGCATCTTAATGGGCAAGCTTCCAGTCTCTGCTAGATATAACCCATACCATATTTTCTTGTGTGGTTGGGTGAAGCGGTCTTGAGGAAATGCGAAGTGTTGTAGGCACATTCGCAGAGGTATGGCGATGTTAGGGGTGAGGGCACACATTTCCTTTAACTTTTTGATTCTGTTGCTCTTCATTGAGTCTGGTATCAAGGGATCGCGATCCGACGGTACGTGAGTGCCATACATTTGAAGGGCTTCCCTGATTAAGGTAATATTCAATTCAAACTTCCTCATTTCTTCCTGGTTTGATAAGGAGGGCACCCAGAATGTGCCTGAGTGATCTTTATCACCTGTCGGCTTCAGTGTGGCAATCAGGTAGTAGCACCTGAGGAAATCGGGTTTAGGCAGAGCTGCACTAAAATAAGTTTGTAATCCTGCTTTTTGCCAGATATCTTGAAGTGGAGCTGCATTCTGTAAGGTTTCGAATTCTCTTGAAAAGAACTGGAAGGTCCACCACACTCCTCCACACTCCATCTTGGACTCCCATATATGATCTGCGTCTCCCAAGTCTCCTGGCATTTCATTGAACCAATGAGAGTGCCCTTTTACTCTTTCAGTTAGGCCATTTGGTGGATCTGGAATAGGAATTCTCCGCACGTTCACGAACTCTTCAGGCCGAGCTGTTGGTGGGGCCTCCACCGGCATGGCATCCCAATTGATTTGAGCACCAGAGCCTGCATGAGAGCTTGTGCCTGCTGCTGTTGCCATGAGAGTAGGTTGCTTATCTGCTGGAAGAAGAAAGGCACATTAGTGTTGCATAGGAAACAAGATGTAATGGTGTTCCCTTCACAATACTAACATGACAATCCCGAAGGTTAGTGGTCAGAGATGAAGTGCTTGTGATAGGTGTGAGTGGTGATTAGAGGTCAGTATCATACTAGATGCCTACTTTGGTTATGCAGTGGACTCGGAATGCACCTATGTCAGAGTGGATGGATTTACAAAAATTGGGTCAGGGGGTTTGATACATGGTTTAGGTCTCCAGACTTTGATAGGGGATTCGTAGCTCTTAGAGCTAAAGACAGGCAACGGTTTATGATGGATTTGGGACCTTTTGGGTACCCATTTCCAGACGTTCCTCGATGTGACTGCGTGTGGGTCAGAGTGGTATTTAGGTAGAGTTCCCACGTTGTTAGTCGAGAGGACTTGAGAGTGTGGAATTATGCCAGTAACTAGAGTTGGAACTATTTGGGCTCGTAAACAGGCCTTGGGCACCCATATGTGTCTAGCATTGGGGCTAGCCTTCCTTGACCGCTTAGGGACCCAAATAGATGTGGTGTGCCTAGGAGGTTTCCTAGGGTACTCCTTCACTTGTGTCCGTGATGGTGTTGCTGGTTTGTTGTCTCCTCGAGAGTCTGCTATTAGAGTTGTGGGTTTTCCATCCTTGCGTATCCAGATCTGCTTCGCGCCACGAGGTGCTCCGTGTTGCACGGGTTGGCGCTCCTGCCTCTTGATCAGCGGCCTCCTTCGTGTCGAGTGATGTTCGGTCTGCCCGTTTAGAATCTTCTTTGGATCAGTTGGGAACTCCTTATTGGCTCTTGTACCTTCAGTAAGATTGACAATCCTCTGCACCATAGAAGTTTGGACAAGAACAACATCGTTATCTTCATGTGGATTCCTGGAGGGACCAGGAGTTGGTGCCTGTTCTATTGGTTTGAGTGCTCGATTTTCTAATTCAATCGTGAGATGGCTTTGGCCTACCCAGGCCTGAAGAAGTCCACTTCTTAGGTTGAGGTTGACTGCGTGATCGTAGATCCAATCTTGGCCCAGGACCAGAGGTTCGGTCAGATCCTCGTGTTCACACACTAGCACTTTTGCTGGCATGAGGACCTCTTGTATGTAGAGGGGAAGATCCACCTCTCCCATGCAAGGGGTTTCAACACCTCCCAATCCTATCAGATATGCTTCTAGGGGTTTTACCTCCAATTGCAGCTGCTAGCAATAAGAAAGCCGAACTGCACTTGTGGCTGCTCCTGAATCAATTAAAGCTCTCACGCTTGTTGTGCTGTCTCTTTGTCCTATTTCTAGGGTCACAAAAGGTCGTCGATCCACTATCTTATGGGTACGTTCACCTGAAGCCTCACACATGGCCATGTGATAGCCTGGAGACTCTTGAGTGTCAATCATAGGCTGATCCCTCCCTTGTCTCCTCAACTTCATTCGTCTGATGCGCTCTAAGGCCTCTGCCTGTGCTTCTTCTCGAATTCGTTTTTCCTCCTCTTTACGTTGCTTAGCAGTATTGAGTCGACTTAGCATTTCCTCTGTGAGGGGTTCCTGATACAGCTTGACTCTGCATCCGCTAATATAGTTTGGGAGAACATCACCCTCTAAAGTGGCTAGTTGTACTTCTCCACTCGTGGAGATCCTATTGATGATCATAGGTCCGTAGCCTCTCTTTTCTAGCTTCCTTGCGTGTTGTTTCAATGTGTAGACTAAAACTAGATCTCCTGCTTTCAAGCCCTTATCCTTCACATGGGCATCAAAGTATGCCTTCTGTCTCTTCTTAGCTGCATATATCCCTGCAGCTGCTCTCAGTCTTGTTTCTCCTAATCATTCAAGGTCAAAAAGTCTAAAGGAGAGTTCATGACCCGTCCATTCGTGCTCTTGTGCTACTTTCAATGTAGGTATTAAGAAGTCCAAAGGTAGCACGGCGTTTTGGCCAAATACCATCTGAAAGGGGGTGGCTTGGAGTACCGTTTTGTAGGCGACTCGGTATGCCCAAAAAGCATGGTGTAGCTGTTTGTCCCAATCAGATCGTTTATTGTTCACTAATTTTGTCAATACATTGCATAGGATCTTATTGGTGCTTTCAGCCTGGCCATTAGCTTGAGGGTGATAGGGGGCAAACTTCTTATGTACTACCAAAAATTCGTGGAGCAGATTTTCAATAACTTCATTCAAGAAGTGAGTGCCTCTATCACTAACTAGCTCTATGGGTAGCCCGTATCTAGTGAATACATTCTCAAATAAGAACTTAGCAGTGGTCTGAGCATCGTTCTTTGTCGTAGCTTTTACCTCTACCCACTTTGTGAGATAATTCGTGGCCACGATGATATACTCAGCATGGGAACCCTTAGCTGGGGGATTGCTAGGACCTACAAAGTCTATTCCCCACTTAGAGAATGCACGTCCACCCATCATGGGCTTCAGTGGCATCTCATCTTTGCGTATAGGATACTGGGTTCGTTGACAAATCTCACACCTCTTCACATAGGTATGTGCGTCCATGTGAAGGGTGGGCCACCAAAATCCTGCAAATAGGATTGCTTTGATCACCCTATCTGGACCAAAGTGTCCTCCTGCTACACCCTGGTGAGCAGTTTCCAAGATCTTTAGATATTCATTCTCATGAACACATAGTCTCAGGTAACCATCTTTTCCGCGCTTATATAGACTATCACCAATGAGTGAGTAATCTAGGGCCTCTTGTTCTAGACTTCTTTGTCTCGTCAGGGTCATATCTTGAGGGAATGTTTTCGTCCTCAGAAACGCCACTAGTGGCTCGCTCCAATCTGGCACTAGAGACACGCGATATAGGGTGGCATGTTCCACTGGTGGCTTAGTGCGACAAATTGGGCATTCCTTGCACATTCTATGGACTTCTGCTTCCATCATTGGCCAGTACACTCCAAATCTCCTCAATGTTTGCAGGGTTCGTTGTTTTGAGTAGTGTTGCTCTAATGCACCTACATGTGCTAATTGCAACCACTTCGCGTGCTCGTCCTCTTCCACACAACAAGCCAAGATCCCTTGATCCGTGTGCTTGTACATACTTCCTGCCATGATGTGATACTTTTGGGCTTTTACTACCTCTCTATCCTGTGTGGCCATTACTGAGTGGTTAGGCTCGTAGGTTAACACTGGCACTAATGGCTTAGCCCACTGCGGTACCACTTCCAAGTTAAACAAGTAAGCATCAGGTAAGTCATCTGACACTCCTTGTGGGGCTTCTCCTGATGTGAGCCTTGAGAGATGATCTGCTCTTAGGTGAGTTCTGCCCTTTCTCACTACTACCTCAAAGTCATACTCCATTAGTAACAGAAACCATCTTACTAATCTGCCTGTATTACATGGCTTGTTTATTAGGTACAGTAGAGCTTGGTGATCAGTAAAAAATTTGAACTTATTCGCAAGCAAATAATGTCTAAATTTTTTAACTGCATATACCATGCCTAATCCTTCTCGTTCGGTGGTTGTATAGTTCCAATCTGCAGCATTCAATTGTCTACTGGCATAGGCAATAGGGAGATCCATGTTCCCTTCACCCGTAGGTTGTGCAAGTACACATCCAATAGCATAATTGGAGGCATCCACATGAACATGGAATGGCTTGCTCCAATCTGGTGTGGTCAAGATTGGTGCTGCACATAATCTTTGTTTAAGCTCCTGGAAGGAATTCTCACATTCCTCAGTCCACTCAAAGTTAGTTAGAAGTCCGTACATGGGCTTTGCGATGACAGCATACATGTGGATGAACCGATGGTAGTAACCACAATGTCCCATGAAAGCCTGTACTTCCTTGACGTTCTTTGGCCTAGGTAGCTCTGCTATGGCTCTCACTTTCTCTTCATCAGTGGATATGCCATTCTTTGACACTATGTGTCCTAGAATCTTGCCTTGCCTGACCATAAAAACGCACTTTTCTGGGTTCAGGCAGACTTGATATTCTCTACATTTGTCAAAAATCTGTCTGAGTTCGGGTATATGGGTCTGTCTAATGTTGGAATGAGCGCAAAGATCATCAACATAGACTTCCAAATTCTTCCTCAAGAACTCTTTAAACACGTGACACATTAATCTTTGAAAGGTAGCCGGTGCATTGGTAAGCCCAAATGGCATTACCCGAAAGGCAAATATGCCCCACTCCGTGGCAAAAGCCGTCTTATGTTGATCCTCTGAAGCAATGGCTACTTGATTGTAGCCCAAAAACCCATCTAGGAAGCTGTACACTTCCTTGCCTGCTACCCTTTCTAATAGATGCTCAGTGATAGGAAGCGGATAACTGTCTCTAATCGTGGCGGCATTAACTTTTTTAAGGTTAATACACACACGCAGCTTTCCATTTTTCTTGGGCACCACTACAATGGGGGATACCCACTCAGTGTGCTCAATTTCATAGATGAATCCGGCTTCAACCAGTCGATCTATCTCCTCTTTGATCTTAGCAGCATAGTTATCATTGTATGTGTAGGGCTTCTGTTTCGAGGGTCTGGCGTCTGAGGTCATGGGGATTGTATGTGAACATATATCAGGGTCTACCCCTTTCAAGTCCTTATAACTCCAAGCAAATACATCTCGGTATTCTCTTAGCAAGGCTATCAGCTCTTGTTCTTCCTCTTCTGTCAGGTCATGACCTATGTAGGTGCATCTTTCTTCTCCTTCCTCGATGGCGACAACTATTTTCTTGGTAGTTTCCTTGCTATCATAGGCTTCTCCTGCTTGTGCCTCACATTTAGGCATTCTTATCATGACCCTCCTATCGTCTATCTCATATTTTTTAAAGTTTTCAGGGACCTCAAACAAGGATTATTCTGCCTCCAGAGTGACTTCCTTCTTCTTTCTTTTCTTTCCTCCGCTTTTAGAAGCTACTTGTGTGGCTAAGCTCACCTCATTTGTAAGCTCTCCGTGCCTCTGGGGTTGAAATTCTACTTCATAGAAGTATTCTTCATCTGATGCAAAAGGTGGGTCCATGATGATTGACTCTAGATCGGAGTCACTCGCATCCTCAAATGCATCAAGGATAGGTTCGCATTCTTCTAAAATTGCATCTCCCATGATTGGCTCTATTGAAAAGACTGAAATGTCATAGCCATCCTCATCACAATGAGGTGTCCACTGCTCTTCATTGATGGCTACATCCATTGTTGCTAGGATTTCTGCCCAGCCATGGGGTTCAAATTCCTCATCAGGAAAGACTACAGGTGCATAGGCTGGGTCTTGAATTGATCTATGGTTTTCTTTTGCACCTACCTCTCTGGCCTTCTCTCTCTTCTCTTCTTCTACTGCTACCTTACACATCCATAAGTGGGTGTCTTCATGCATCCACGAGGATCCGGATTCTATGGAATGCACAGACTCAGTCTCATCTTTGGCTCTATGGATAGGATTCCATTGAATAGGCGGTACGTCTCTATGAGAGTAATCCTTAAGATTGACTTTGGTTGTAACACCTAGATGTTGCAAATACAAGGAATTGGTTCCCCAATCCTGGACTACTTGCAATTGCCGCATAAATGGCCTTCCCAAAATCATCTCGTAGGCTTGGTTTTTGCTAAAGTCGCATATAGCAAAAGTATGCTCAAACTCAACCCCACATGTAGTGAGAGTTATTCCTTCTAGCAATCCTAAGGGCCTTTCAATATGACCATCAGCCATCTGCAATTTCATTCTCGTTGGTCGGAGTGCTGGCTTGCCCCATCGCTTCCATAGGGAAGTTGTAGCAACTGCAACTCCTGCACCTGAGTCCAAAATTGCCTTGGTGGTGTACTCCTGGTAGGTAATGGGAAGATAGGTGTTCCCTTCTTCACCTTCACACATATCTCCTATCTTATCCAAGGGTATCTCTGGCACTGTCCTATGTGATCCTACCTGGGAATGAGGTTTCACTATCGCTGGTACTTGTTTGGCGACATGTTTCCATAATTCAGGTCTAACCTTGAGTAGCTCTTCTAACTTGAGAGTGCACTGCACTTTAGTGTTTTTCACTACCTCTGTGTTCCTAGGTAAGACTGAGTCCTCATTTCGTACCATGACCGTGGGTGCTCGCATACAAGTAGACTTAGCTTCCCATGGGCCTGTGAAGTGGGGTAATTCTTGTAGAGAGTTAGACTCAAAGTCTAGTCTTTCCTGAGAGTGGGTGCTCTCCTGCTCCTCATAAATGGATGGGATGTCTTGTGGGAATTGGTCGCGTGCATCATCCACAAGTTCAAAAGGAGGAGGGACTTCACTCTCTTTAGCCCATTTGTCTTCTTGAATCTCGCGTAGGAATTCTGGTGTGAACCGATTCATAGAAGATGATGTGTCTGGCTCCGTAGAGTTAGGCACATAGGCTTCCTGAGCAGGAATGCTTACTCTTTCACTTGCCTTGTCCTTGTGTTGAGAGGCGGGTTCCTTTTCTGATTGTGCAATCAGCTTCTCTATTCTTTCTAACAATCCATCAAAGTGCAATTGTGTCTTTGCTGAACTAGAGATGTTAAATAGGCGACTGCCTTCAAACATGGTCTGAGCCAATTCCACCATCTTAGCACAAATTTTGGTTCGTTCTAGCTCTAGTTCTGCTCTAGGGTAACACTTTTCATGATCAGTTACGTTTGGCCCTTCTTGGATTCTGGCCTGATATGCTCTAAGCATCATGTTTAGGTCCTCAGGAGTGGGATCGGCTAGGACGGATCCTACTCTGGGTGGTGGGTGGGTTAAGGGTGGTGGATTGAAAGGTTGGGGAATGGAAGAAGGTGGATTGGCGGGTAAAGGGAGAGGTGGTGGAGGGTTGGTGTGAGAGTGGTTTTGAGGTGGTGGAGGGTTGGTGTGAGAGTGGTTTTGAGATGCGAGTTCACTTATCTTTGCTTTGGTTTCTCTCAAGCTTTCTTCAAGTTCGCTCATCTTTTTTGCCCACTGCCTTTTCATTCTTTCACGACTATCCTTCCAGGCTCTAGTCCTCTTTTTGGTTATACTCTCTGTTTCACTCACCTCGGGGCTCTTTTCTTGACCAACACCTTGGTTCTGTTGTAGTGCTTGGGCTCTTGTGATTACTTGCACAGGTGCAGTGGAAGTCACACTCCCTGTGGAGTCTACAACTAACCCAACAACATTGATAGGAGTGATTTTAGGCATGTTATTAGGGTTCTTTGGGCAATCTTGTAGGAGATGCTCTTTTCCGCAGTCTTGACAGAAACCCTGAATTGTTACTGGTTGAGGTTGTGTAGGGGCAGGCAGTGGACAATCACGTATAAGGTGATGTCCCTGACATCTGAAGCATGGTCCTCTAGGAAATGGAGGTCGTACATGCCTAGGTTGAGGTCTAGAGTTGAGGTTTGTGTACATGACATTGGCATACTCAGGCTCCCCACTATTTTCACTTGGGTCCTCATAATAGTATGACTCGTTATGCTCGGGTGACTGCATGTAGTAAGCCTGTGGGCTATCAATATGTGTGGAGTCAAAACTATGGTCACTTGGATCACTGTCTGATAGCAATGGGGTGACTGGGACTATGGCTCTGTTCGGATTTTCTTCAGCAGATGCATATTTCACGGGGATCACATTGGTTGGAGCAGGGGGTTGCTGCACTAGGACTGGTTGAGGTCTCTACTGCCCTTGATAAGGTGGCTCATAAGTTTGCTGTGGTCTGTTGTATTGTTGTGGTGGGTACTGATTCTGGTATCTACCCTGTTGTGGATATGGCTGAGGGTAATTTTGCTTAACAGTTTGTTTGTTATATGGGCAGTCTTGTGCAGTGTGGTTGGTGTACCTGCGCTCTATGGTGCAGTACTGGCTACTAGGATCCGCCTGGGGTTGGGCCATAATGGGACATACATTTGCCATATGGTCACCGCCACAAGTGTAACACCGCTTAACTGGGGCAAATCTCGGAATTTGTTTGCTAGAGACACCTAGTTTTTGAGCTACCTTCTCTGCAAGTTCCTCAATGGATATGGATTGACCAGATGTGAGGCTACTAGAGCTATCAGAATCCTTATAGATTTTTGATAGTTCTAATTCCTCACCTAGATTGTCCTCAATGTCTATGCACATGCGCACGCACTCTTCTATCGTTCTGGGGTCCTTCAGATACACATATGACCTGAGCTTGGTGCTCAACAATCCATCTAAGAACAAGGCCACTTGTTTGGCTGGTGTGGGTAACTCCGGCATCGGGCATCTCTCTAGGTACTGCCTAAATCTTCTTCCAGCTAGTCTGACCGTCTCTTGAGGTGTTTGTTTGAAGCTATGAATTAGTGAGGAAGTGTTGTGCCTGATTCCACTCTTAGAAAACTCAATGATAAATGCCTCTAAGAGCTGGTCTATGTTTCTGAAATGCCTCTCGTTCAGTGGTTGAAACCACGTAAGGGTAGTGTTCCTAAGGGTTAGACCAAAAGCATTATATTGTGTGAATAGGTCCTCTACCTGTTCCGCTTTCAAAACTTGCCGAAATTCTGCCACATGGTCATAAGGGTCTCCAATGCCATCGAAGTAATTCTTCATGGACTTCACCAGTTGAGTTGGTCGCAGGGTCCTAGTGTGTTCTATCGGTCTTGGCAAAGGGAAATCGTCATCATTCCTTTGATTCCATGGGGTTCTATGTCCCTCAGGTCCCACTCTATTCCTTTCCGTTCCCGTTCTTTCTCTTCCCAGGGAGTTGGCAAAACTTACCTCGGGTTTGTCTCTACTTCTATCTCTTTGAGCTCCATGAGCTTGGGAGGTCCCAGCTCCTTGGTGACTATATGACACATTAGACCTTGGTTGGGGAAAAACAAATTCACCCTTCCATGTGTAGGCATGTCTGCCATGCTCAGTGACCATGAAGATTCTCTCTGATGCATTGTCTAGGTAGGTTACTTGGCCTGGGCTATCAGGGTCTTTAAACTCATAGATTGTGAGGGCACTCACTTCCTGAGGTTGAGCATATTTATATCTCCAAAAAGCCTCATCGGTTTCTCGGTTTAAAAGCAGATCTATGCTTTTATTATCCTATGGAATCCACTCTGGAGTCATGATTCTGGTCAAGACAGATTTACCACGGGGGGTTCTTGGCTCTTTCTCTAAGTTCCCTTGCTCTATATCACCCATGTCGGTCTCTGCAATCACATTTCCAAACTCGTCTGTTCTATCAGGAAGAGTGGTAACTACATAAATAGTCCCCTCTTTATCCAGGTATGCTCCATTCTCGAACTTGACTACCGGGTGTTCTAGTCCATGGGGTTGATCGGGGTTCTTAATCTGGACCATAGATCTTCTCAGTCCGTCTTCGTAGATGCGAGCACCTAGACAATTCGTCCTGATGTATTCCAATTGAGTCTTGTAAGGTCCCTCTGGCTTTTCTAGATAAGCCACCCCTGAACTACCTACTGGTCTCTCCATGTGATAGGACATCTCAGAATCACTTGTTTCTGATCTGGGAGTGTATGGGTAATCACTCAACTGCTGGGCCCAAGACCTGGCAGTGTGATTGACACTAGCTTCAGAAGATCTGAGGCTTTGTCTGTCTCAGCCTAAGTGTCTGCCTGATCTAAGGTTCATATGCCTGATTTATCTACCCCCTTGGACCCAAGCACACTCTCGTTGCAGGTTAATTTGCACCAATCACTTTGTTCTTTTGAATTGAATATTATGTTTATGATCTTGTCTGAAATCGCGTCGTTTGGAGTACTTAAGTGAATTTTGCACTTGATAAGTGATCCACTCCAGTTTACCTTTTGTCCCTTAGGGTTTTCACACTTAAGATCTACTTGATTCTTGCACTTGGTTGATTAATTCTCTTGGACTTGATTCGTGCCTAATGTTGCCCTAATTAATTACCACACCTAAGTCGTACTTAGCCTAGGCTAGGAATTGACAAAGGAGGGTTGAGAGATCTTCCAACCTCAATTAGCTGGTTGACCAGACTGCTACACAAGCCCAGGAAGCCTTCTCCCAAGCTTGGTACTCACCCTTGCTAGCTTGCTGTGGATTGCCTTGAGTGCACACAATGTTCCTGCAAAAGCTCACCAGTCAGTATAGCTCTATTACCACAAGTAATTGAAAGACACACATCAATATTTGCAGTCCCCCCTGGAGTAACTCTCTATACCCCCTCAATCTTAGGACCACCTAGTCTCACCTAAAGGCCAACTTGAAAATACATGTTCTAAAACTCCACTTATGATTCTACAAAAAACCAGTCGAGGTCCACGTAGGATTTTCAACAAGCTTTCCAACGAGACCAAAATCTCATCAATCGAAGTTCGTATGGTGAAGTTATGACCCTTCAGGCACTTAGGGGTCCAAACAGGCTCTTAGGGTTCAGGAAATTCCTCCCTGGTTTCTAGGTCTTTTGCCCACTCCTAAGGCTCTCATATCCTCCCAATGTGTCCAAGATTAAGCCCAAAGATATCTTAATTCAGTCAATTAAATTACTCTAAATTTTCATGCGTTAAGCCCATGTATCGCGATAGGTCGGGTCGAAGTGTCGCGATAGCTCGTGAGTGTCGCGATACTCCCAAGTGTCGCGATAGGTCGTGAGGTGTCACGATAACTCGTGAGGTGTCATGATAGGTCGTGAGGTGTCACGATAGGTCGTGAGGTGTCACGATAGGTCGTGAGGTGTCACGATAGGTCGTGAGGTGTCGCGATACTCCCAAGTGTCGCGATAGGCCGTGAGGTGTCGCGATACTCCCAAGTGTCGCGATAGGTCGTGAGGTGTCGCGATAGGTCGTGAGGTGTCGCGATACTCCCAAGTGTCGCGATAGGTCGTGAGGTGTCGTGATAGCTCGTGAGGTGTCACGATAGGTCGTGAGTGTCGCGATACCTCGAGGTGTCGCGATAGCTCGGGATATGGTGAATTTTTCTGTTCTGTCTAGTGATCCTGGGAGCTCTAGGCCTGCGCAGTGTCGTGGTGCACTCAGAATCGTGATTGGGTGAAGTTTTCGGAGTGTCGCGATAGCTCGAGCTCGACGCCCCGGGGACTGTGCAGACAGATTCCGTACCTGCTGAGCTTGCTGGAGATGATGATGGAGCTGCAACCTGCAAGAAACATGCAAAACCACACAAAACAAGAACACACACACTCGCTCTCTCTCAAACTCGCACACAACAAATGAGGGGAATGACAAGGAAGAGGGAATATGTAGTGGAGAAGGAGGTGGAGGTGGAGATGGAGAAGGAGGTGAAGATGGAGATGGAGATGGAGAAAAATCAGAAATTTACCGACTACTTACCATTCCAACGCGTCCTCTCTACGTCTTACCATCACACGCTCGTCCTCAAAGCTCGAATCCCCGACAACGGCGCCAAAATTTGGTGTAGCTCAGTGATGAGTAGCACCTCCTTTAATGTCAATCCGGGAAGACATGAGGATGGTATGAAGACCTCGAGCAAGTGAAGGCACAAATGTGTGAGTGAGAAGCACACTAACATGCACACACATACACACACGCGCACACACGGCAAGAACAAAGAGAGTAAGACAATGGAATCACTTCTATTGCAACAAAGTTCTCATACAAGCTCAAAACTACAAGAAGCTCGCCCCAAAAATGAGCTCTCTAGCTCTATTTATAGTTTTTGACTAGCTTTGGCTCTGTCCAGACCTAGTGTCCGGCCTAGTTAAAAATTAGGTTCCAGGGCTTATTTGAGGGCTCAAACGAGGTCTAAAAAATATGAAAATTGGTAGGCAACTACTTCTAAGGCTCCTCAAGCTCGAGGACTCCTCGGCTTGTACAAAATGGAGCTACAAAAAGGTGAAAATGGTATTTACAGGGGTTTTTTGTGATGAGAATCACTTTTAAATGGTGTAAGGGTTTTGAAAAAAATAAAGGGTTGCCTTAGTGCTAGATCTGCTTGTATGCTCGTACTTGCCTCTTCTCGTATACTGCCAACACCCAACCATAAACCTATTTCCATGGGAATGGCAATAGCTTTGCAATATTCAAGGCCAAAATGCTACAATAATGTGTCAATGTATTTTCTTTTTTGACATGATGACGTTCCCCCATCAACTTGATTAAATTGAAAGCCCAAATAATGATGAAAACACTGCAAATTTGTCATCTCAAAAAAAGCATACAAATCAGCCTTAAGTTCAACAATATGCTTGTTGTTAGAACTAGTGAACAACATAGCGTCAACATACACAACATTGATCACAAGTACATCATTCGCATGCTTAATATATAATGTTATTTAAGTTGGATTGTTCTCAAATCCCTATCCTAGCAAGTTGGCATGTACCTTTTCATACCAAGCATGCGTTGCTTGCTTGAACCCATACAATGCCTTTTTCAATCTACATACTTTTTTTCAGGCCCTTTCTACACAAAACCATGAGGCAAAAACACATACACTTCTTCATATAAATCACCATTCAAAGGTGTAGATTTAATGTGCAACTAATGTACATTATGTGAGGAGAGATGGTGAATACACTCCAAAGATGTGCCTAGTGTTGCAAAAACATGCTCTATACCTGCCAAGATAGCTTTAGGGATGATAATTAGACACCTTGTGCTCCCTAAGGATGCATATAAAGCACCCTAGTGTTTTGGAGCATCAATCTCAAATTGATACATCAAAATAGGCAAGTTAATACAAAACAAATGACTCAAAAACTTGTTATTTTGGGATGAGATGCACTCTGGAATTTCACTCAAAGCTCACAACCTGTTGGGAATTGAATAGAGATATTTTGCATGTCTCTAATTAGATATATAATGAATCTAAGGCAAAAAATTTGATGAATTTTGATGAACCATACTAAGAGAAATGAGTTTAGTGAATTAGGGGTATCATCTTGACTTTTTAGGAATTATCTGTCAGAATACATAGGCAACTTCAAATGTGTGTAGCTCATAGAATAATGAACCAAATAGGATGAAAATTTATATGATGCAAATAGACTTATCAATTTACTTATACTGTTTAAATCACTGCAAAAGACTCATTAACAAGATCTAATAGCTACTGATTGATATAGCCTTTCCTGTTGAAAGGTTGTCTATGTGCCTTGCGAAATTGACAAGCTCCACACTTGTATATCATATGTTCTTTTGTGATGTTGGGGTATCCAAGTACACTTTGATCCTTGAAGATTCGTTTCAAAGTTCTCTCACCAATATGAGCAAGCCTTTTATGCCATACCTCTAATTTAGAGAGTGTTTGAGATCATAGCTAAACAATGCTATGTTCTTGGTGTCTTTCACTTCAAAGGTGAAGATTCTTCTTGTCTTTGGCAATCCTTCTAAATCCTTGCTTGGGGTCTTCCACATATGCTCCATGTCTTGTAAATCTAACCTGCAATCCTTTCTCCATAATTTGTCCAACACTTATCAAGTTTTTGGTTATTGTAGGTACATACAATACTTTGCTTAGAAGATTCATATTTACATCTGATGTTTTGACATTACCTACTTTCTCCACAAAGTTTTTTGTATCATCACCTATTTGCACTTCATGTTTGTTCTTGGGATCTTCTAAATCAGAGAGCAATGCTACATTTCTTGATACATGATTTGAGCACCCTGAATCAATATGGAAAATGTGGTCATCATCCTTACGCTGCTTCAATGATAGATTCATGAGCAGTAGTGAGTCCTCTTGACTTTGATCTTTAGTATAGTTTTTGTAATCCTTCCTTCCTCTATATCCATTTTGGTGGATGTTATTGTTGTTGTAGTAATTGTTGTATCCTCCATTGTATCTGCCTCTATTTGATCCATAGCCACTTCTATTGAATCCTCTTTCTCTAGAATTTCTTGGGTTCTTGTAACACTCTTCAGTAGTGTGATTAGAATAACGACAGATATTACAAGTTTGAGATGGTTGGGGTCTCCCGTGCCTTGCTTTCCTCCTCTGGCTCTTCCTCTTGCTCTTCCTCTACCTATGAAGTTGTCTTGAGAAGAGCTACCTTCATCTTCATTCTTCTTAGACTTTGACTTATCCTTGGCTTTAACTTTATCAGAGTATAAGGTAGAAGATTGATTATCTCTTCAGGATTCACCATTCTTGTTTATCTTTGCTTCATGTGTGAAGATTTGGCCCATCAGAGTGTTGAGGTTAGGCACTTGCATGTCCATGTATAGGTCCATGGCAGTTGTGAATGATTCCCACTTGTCATCAGCTTTGATGCCATTGATGATTTGCCTTATGATTTTCTCTTCTTCAATCACCTCTCCAATGCTTCCCAACTGATCACATATCTCCTTCATTTTGGTGACATAATTAGTCACACTTTGCTTGGGACTTTTCTTCAAGGTAGTGAATTCCATCCATAGTTGGTTCTTCCTTGCTCTAATGTTTGAAGAGAAGAAGCCAGCAAGTGCATTCCAGGTTTCTTGATGTCTTGCATCCTTTCCCATGAGGTAAAAGAAAATCAGAGATAGAGTTTAAGATGTATGACTTGGCTAGTGCATTCTTTGAGCACCAAGCTGTAATCCTTTCTTGCTCTTCATCTGATGGTTGACCTTTGCTTCTCATTGTTGACATGGCTTCATCTTCAGATATGTATCCAAATAGATTTCTTCCTTGAAGGTAGGGCATCCTCAGAGACCAGGCTGAGTAGTTGTTTCTATCCAATTTGTCAATGGTGGAAGGAAAACCATCTCCCATGTTGATTTGACTATGCTCTAATACCACCGTGAGGAGAGATGGTGAATACACTCCAAAGATGTGCTTGGTGTTGCAAAAACCTGCTCTACACCTGCCAAGATAGCTTCAAGGATGATAAGTAGACACCTTTGCTTGCTAAAAATGCATATAAATCACCCTAGTGCTTTGGAGCATCAATCTCAAATTGATACATCAAAATAGACAACTTAATTCAAAACAGATGACTCAAAAACTTGCTATTTTGGGATGAGATGCACTCTAGAATTTCACTTAGAGCTCACAACCTGTTGGGAATTGACCATATATATTTTTCACATCTCTAATTAGATATAATGAATCTAACGCAGCAAATTTGATGAATTTTGATGAACCATACTAAGCGAAATGACTTTAGCAAAATAGGGGTATCATCCTAGCTTTTTAGGAATTATCTGTCAGAATACTTAGGCAATTTCAAATGAGTGTAGCTCATAGATTAATGAACCAAATACGATGAAAATTGATATCATGCAAATAGACTTATCACTTTACCTAAACCAATTTAAATCACTACAAAAGACTAAGTATACATAGAGAAATTAATGATTGAAGTTGACTAAAAATGTAACATTAACTTGTAGCAG
Organism: Ceratopteris richardii; assembly: GCA_020310875.1. Taxonomy (NCBI): domain Eukaryota; kingdom Viridiplantae; phylum Streptophyta; class Polypodiopsida; order Polypodiales; family Pteridaceae; genus Ceratopteris; species Ceratopteris richardii. The sequence goes on along the minus strand of CM035428.1, from coordinate 156,948,646 downwards.
TAGTTGAAGAGAGCTCCAAGATATAGCTTGAAATATCAATTTGTATTGCACGTATCATACATGATTTTAATGAGCATGAGGCTTGGGAAGGAAGAGCACAATGTGTGCTTTACAAATAGCATAATACTTGGATAGAACCTCCTCTGAATGTAGCACCAAAGTCTACTCTCTTCTGCGACTAATTTTTAGTGTATATACAAAGGATTTTGAATTCAAACTTTAGAGGAATGCTATCTAAATGTTTCCTCAAGTTAAGGGAATCTTTGGTTCATCAATATCTCCTAACTATCCTCGTGATTTGTGCTAAACAAGGCCATGATATTCTCAAGTAATTCTTACTTTTGATGTAATTACTTTTCATCTATTACGAGAGATAGTTTATATGGCTCCTCTCATTGAGAGTACAAACAATGTCTTTATACCAATGATTAATCAAGCACTAGACTTGGATGAAAATGCACCAACACACTCCAACCATGGTGAGTTGTAAGTAGACAAATGCTATGAATGAAAGTCATTCGGCATGTACGAGCAAAGGTCTCATCAAAGTCAATGCCCTTCTCTTGAGCATAACCTTTGGCAACAAGCCTAGCCTTATACCTATAAATTTTTCCATTAGGCTTACCTTTCAACTTGTATACCCATTTGGTTCCAATGTCCTTTTTGCCTAGAGACAAATCACATAAAGACCAAGTACCATTCTTCATAATAACATCATATTTTGATTGCATATTACACATCCAATTTTATGAATTTTGTCCATCATCAAAAGAAATAGGTTCATTCTCATCACAAAGACTAGAGATAGCCATTGCATAACTATATAACGCAAAATAAGCATTATGAGTTTGTGAACGAGTATGGTATGGAAAGGTGCATCAATCTTGCTATATCTCAAATTTTGTACCAAACATTTAGGCATAATTTTTGCCTCCTCAATGCCGGTGCTCTCATCAATAAGTGCATCGTGTTCATTTGCCAATAAATATGCCTCTTCATTGTTAGTGCTATCATCGATAAGTGCATCATCAGAAATAGAATAATTAGAATCATCATTTGAGCCTCGTAAAGGATGATTGTCCACTTGTAAAAAGAGGCATCAAAGTGTCATACACATCCTTTGAGCTAATTGATGTCTCCTTAGTACATGAAAGTAAGGGTTGGATTGCATCTCCCAAAAAAAAATATGACTAACCAAAATGAATTTAATATATGGATGTTATATATGATACCCTTTTCTTTTAGGACTACACCCAATGAAAATACATTTCACAACCTTCCATCCAATTTTTTTGCTGTTGTTCAGGCACTAATGCATATGCCAGAAAACCAAAAACATATCAATGAGCAACAAATGGCTTGCAACCATGCTAAGCCTCAACTACATTGATAGATTGTAATTCTTTGGTGTGGAACCTATTGAATATATATGCTAAACACATAATAACCTCAAGCTTCCTAAATTTTGACCATACACATTTCCATTTTCATGAAAAACTTGTTTTTCCTCTCAACAACTCCATTTTGTTAAGGTATATATCGCACTATACGCAGATGTTTTATCCCATGCTAAAAAAGAAGTGCCTTAAACTTGGAAGACATATACTCCCTCCCCCGATTAGAATGGAGGATGCCCATTTCACATGTTGACAAATTTTCTACAATAACTAGAAATTTTTAAAAGCACATAAACACTTTAGACTTTGCTTTCAATGGATAAACCCATGCATTGCTAGAAAGACCATCAATGAAAGACACAAAGTATAAGTAATTCCCAACTGAAAGTGTATGCATACAACCACAAACATCATTATGAACAAATTGCAATTAATGTATAGCTCTAACCAAACCATCTTTGGGGAAGGAAGAACATTGCATTTTACCCAAAATAGAGCTCTCACTGACAAGTTTAGAAGGTGCCTCGAGGTTAGGTAAACAGGAGACTCAATTTAGATTTCTACATGTGAATCAAACTAGCAAAATTAAGATGATCGGAGTGTGCATACCAAAGTTTTACATTGGAAATAGCCTAGGAATCATGAACTACACATGCTAAATCATTCTCCGAATTTGCATAATATATGAGCTTATAAAGTACCAAACATCTGAGTCTACTACAAACATACACTTCTCATGAGAAGATGGATCATAGTGACAATGAGTAGTAAATGCCAGAAGTAGAGAGAAAAAAGAGAAGGAGAGCTAGAAGTCACTTTGTGACTCATTTGTAAAGACTTTTGCCATAATTGAGTACAAAATTTTGAAATTTGAATTTCCTCTTCTTGCTTGTGTATCTTCTTCTTCGTGAGCTTCTATGTGTGCTTGAGGCATGATATGTGTGCTGGGAGGTGTTTTCTACCGCTTTCCATCTCTTTTGACTCGTATCGCATGTGTGTGGAGTGTAAGGAGTCATTAACTGTAAGTAGGTGATTCCTGCCACTCAATTGTTTAGCCATGACTTGGAAAAAAGTGGTCCAATCAAGCTAAAAATAAGCATTGGATGCGTCTTGTCGAGAGATTCAAAAGGAACTACTATTGATCATACTCAACTAATGGAGCTAGGGGATATCGCTTATTTTGTGTTTGGTGTTGCACCAAGTATTGCGATGCACACTCATGTGTAGGAGGTGTCATGTGAGGTGGTGCTCACTCATGCATGCATTACTTGATCCTTTCCTACATCTACCATCACTAAAGCACATGCTTGCATGCACTTGACCAGATCATACTCTCGGTTTGATAATTTAATGTGTGCATCAAACCACCACTATGTGCACTTATTAGACATGTGAGGACTCTAGTCTCACTTGCCATAAGTGCATAGGACTTTGTGAGTCGAACACACATGTTTTTGGCAGTGTCAATCCTACTACTATTTATGAGTCGCATGATCTAGAAGACTCTTTCACACTCACATTCTATTCATAATATGGAGCAGTGTCAATCCTACTAGTATTTATGAGTCACGTGGTCTAGAAGACTCTTCCACACTCACATAGTTGAATCACGATAAGAGAAGATATTGGGAACTGATGGATACGAAGAGATCTAGACTCCAATATATGGGCTTTCCAACGTTTCCTCCAAGGCATCAGGCAACCACTTCTCAAAATCCACAAAGTCAACAACAAAGCCAAGAAAACCCTACATTAGGGCAAAGTAGCTAGAAAAATGCTCCCCCAAACCCCAATTCCACTTTGATGCACCTTGTAATAGCATAGTGCCAAACATTCAAATGGGAGGTGAGATGATGAACAAACCACCCTTTCCTCTAAGACCTTCACAAGGAAGAGGACAAGGTGTGCATCTAGTTGTTACAAGTGATTTCTCAACCACCTAATGTGGGCAAAAAATTGAGACCTTAACAAGTAGCAAACTGTCTAAGAAACCACTACGATGGATCAAGAGATCCTTATGATGATGTGGCTGAATTTAAATACTAGGAAGCTGAGAAAATGGATGAATTCTTTATTCAATATCAATCTTTTGGACTCACATTGTTGGGAACATCTTTGACATGCCATTGGATCCCAGTAACTTTGCTCACATTGAACCATTCTTAAAAGAGTTCATTGGCAAGTTCACTAAGAGAGGGATAAAACATAATTCCTCTTTTCTGATACACAACTTTAAGAAAGCAAGCAATGAGTCAATAAGACTTGCAGCTAGAAGGTTTAAGCAATATATGGATCGATTCCCAATAGAATTAGAGAGGCCAAACCAACCAAAAATGATATCATTATTTTTAGATGGCTTAACTAATGGGAATTTGAGAACTTTGGTGCATGTGAAATGCATAGCAACCTTGGATGAATGTCTTAGGGAGTATATAGACCTAGAAGATAACTTAGCGGATGTCCTAAAGATCCCTCAGACTTGTACTAAGTCTAATGATGCTTCTAGCAGTGTGTCTTCCTAAACTAAGAATGTGGAAGAATTGGCAGAATTAATGGTCAAGAAGCTGGGTTCAAAACCAACAGGGAGTGAAACCCTATCAGGCTCAACCCATATGGATGCCAAGAAGATGTGCATATTGCAGAGGGAATCATCCATCTCATGCTTGTGCAAGAGGAGGACCTACCCCACCACACTAATACCCACATGTAAGACCACCTATGCAGGGACCAAATCTCTACTACCACATTGAGCAAAAATACACCAATCACTCTATTCATTATCACTCTATTGATAATTGACCTTATAGCCGACAAGCTAGGCAACCAAACCCTCCTCAATTTCGACCATATGGATATAAACCAAGAGAACAAGTCAGGGAGGCTCCAAGATATGCTCCATATCAAGGACCCCCAATGGCTCAAAGACCTTATGAGTGTCAAGGATATGCTTAACCTCAAGTAGTGTTGGGACAACAACTCTCCCATCCTCAAAATGTAGTGTCGGTCAAGTACATGCAACCAGAAGAAAACCTAGAAAGATTAGTAGTCTTTGTGACCCCATTGACAAGCTCAAATGACATGAGCCAAGGATATGACTAGAGCTATGGTGATTACTATGTCTATGATCATAATCCCATAGAATATGAGTCAACATACAAACAACAATACTATGAATATAATGGCTATGGAAATTCATATGGATCTGAATACGCCAACATAATGTATGCTGCACCTAAAGCTCAAGCTCCAATAAGACCATTGGTGAGACCACCAACATTGACAGGATCTTGTTACACATGTGGAGTTGACCATTTCATCAAGGATTTCATAATGCCCTACCCTCCAACTCCTCAAAAAGTGTGGGAAGGTTACTGTAGTGATTGTGGGAAAGAACATTTGTCCAAGATTGCCCCAAGAATCCCTCTAAAGCACCTTCCACTACACAAATCAATGTGATTGAAGTATTAGAGTCCTTTGGTAGTGAAAAATAATCCCTATTGTTGTTGAGAGCTATTACAAGAGCTAGAGCCAAAAAAAATCCTAATGATAAAAAATGTGAAAGTCCAATGAGTGAAAGGAAAAAAAACCCTTACCCCAAGTGGCAGAAGACTAGGAAGAACAGTAAAAAAATATTAAGGAGGAAAAAAGCTCAAAAATGGAAAACTAGAAGAGAAAAATGCAAAAGTAAATGGATGAAGAAATTGGCTGAAGAAAAAGAAAAATGTGCATAAGACATAGAGTCTATTCAAATCAGTCCAACCAAACACAATAATGATGTGGCGATAAAGGAAGATCAAACAAAGGACCAGGTAGGATCAATTCTAGCAGATCCTATGCCTTAAGATTTTCAAATGTGGTTGAAGGCGAGATAGGACCTAGTCTAGAGCATCATGATCAATGTTACCCTAGAGGAGATCTGGTAAAAGAAAGATTTGAAACATGCAAGAAACTAACTAAAATCACTCACACCATGCTAGAAAAATAAATACCAACAATTCTGGAGATGATAATTCCAAAAAAGGCATTCCAAGAATGTTTAGGAAACTTCAAGTCAAAACAGGCAAAGCCAAAACCAACCAAGGAATTTGAAGAGAAATTAGGTTTAGAACCCGTGGAAGTTGATTCCTTAATTCCAAAGGTAGAGCCAAACTAGCCACAAGACCTATGGGACAAAGTTCAAGAGGATAGATGGAAAAGGATTGAAGGTGAGATTCCTCCCTTCATAGAACTAGATGCTGCTACAAATCACCCAGTGATAGAAGAAGAGGTAGAATCAGAGAATTTATCTAATCAAGACCTAGAGATAGAAAAACCAATTAACTTGAATACACTTGACTAAAGCCATATTGGACACCGGTGTTGGAGTAGGAATAGCTCCAAAAAACAAACCACTAGTTGAGTTTTTGAAATCACATACATACCTTGAGGGAGCTATCCAAGCCGGAAAGAGAGCTCTAAAAGAACAAAGCAAAGATTATGTGATCATGGGAAAACTACTTTTCAAACGGGGAAAAGACAACTATGAATTTGTGTTCATGAGGGAAAATACCTTCTTATATTAGAAATGGCTTATGCAAAAGAAGTCGAAGGTCATTTCTCTATCGATAAGACTATAAAGATGATTCTCTTTGTAGGTTTATGGTGGCCAACACTCCACATGGATGTGGAAACATATGTTAGAATTTGTGGCATATGTCAATTTACAAAGTATCCAGTTAGAAGAGATGACTGCCATTGAGACCCATGGTTTGTGCTAGAGCTTTCTCTCAATAGGGAACTGATTTTATTGGACCTATTAACCCCCAACAAAAGTTTATCATGTAGAATATATCATCCTAACTACAAACTAATTAACCAAGTGGGTAGAAGCCAAAGCCACTAAGAAAAACTATGCCCAAACAAGTACACAATTTTTATTTGAAAATATTTTCACTAGGTTTGGACTACCTATTGAGATAATAAGTGATAGAGGTACACACTTCATCAATGGAGTCGTTGAATCACTCATGAATGATTTTTTGGTGATTCATAAAAAATCAACCCCTATCACCCACAAGCCAATGGACAAGTTGAAAGTTTGAATAAAGTATTATGCATGATTCTAACAAAAATAGTTAACAATGGTAGATCTGATTGGGATAAACAATTGCACTATGCAATTCGGGCCTTTTGAGTAGTTTACAAGACAGCTATTGGAACTACACCATTTAATCTAGTTTAAGGACAAAATGAAATACTATTAGTTGATTTCTTGATTCCTACTCTTTGAGTAGCAGAGAAGTACAAATGGTCAGGACATGAACTATCTAATCAATTGGATCATATTGAAAAATTGTGTGAAACTAGGTTACAGGCAATAGCAGGTATCTATGCTACTAAGAGAAGGCAAAAGGGATACTATGATGCTCACATAAAAGACAAAGGTCTTAGAGTTGGAGACTTAGTACTGATATATACCTTAAAGCACCATGCAAAAAAACTCCAACAAGGGTATGTCCCTTTAATCATGGAAGCCACACTGTCTGCTAAGAGAACTCAGACCATCCCCACATCTACATTGGCTCAACCACCACCAATCACCAAGGTAGAGCTAGAAGAAGCCTTAAGAGCTACTCATGCATTCATGGAGGCCCATATTAATTTGAATGTTCAAGGCCACCATTATAGGTAGATTAGTGAAGATAAAGGAAGACAATGGGCAGGAAAAAGACTCTCCAGGATGTCACATTATAAAGATATTGGATCAGAGAATTCAAGTTCTTATTTAGGTTCTCAAGATGAAGGAGATCAATCTACAGTGAATGCTGATTTAAACACAGATGTGAATGATGATGGTAAATGGGATGAGCTAGATCAAATGGTCCATGAATAAGAAGCTGCAAGTGAGCATCAAGATCCCGAGAAAGGAGATGAGGAAGAAGTACTTTGCACACCATGACCTTGTATGGATTTCATGTTACGTATCAACCCAACCACCAAGTTGCAAGTTAAAGAAGTTGTGTGCTTAGACATTGGAAAATGGAAGGTTTATGTCAACAATAAATCATCACCACTGCATGTTAGTAAAGAACCAATCATACCAATTAGGGTTATGGCAGAACCTTCCAATCTAGACGTACATGTAGTGGGCAACAACTCAAAGGTAACCCCTAAGAAACATGGAGATCAAACCAATGTAGTGACATGGACACTCAAAAGGAATTGATGGAAGCTGATAAGGAATATGAAGAAGCTCACATAAAAAAGAACCAATTCAAAGCATTAAGTGAACAGTTATCATAATAGCTGGTGAACTTGCAAAAGCACTTAGAAAATGTAAAGAAATAATTAGTAGAGGCAGTGTTGAAAATAGAGACATTAATGTTGAAGAATGCAATGTGGCAATCAAAGGTAAAAGAGATAAGTCAAAGATCAAAAATAACAAAGAAATAGAATGTGGAGCTACAAAGCAAATATTCACAGAGTGAAGCTGAAAAGGTACACATTATGAAAAAATCAAAATCAATAGAATCACATATTAAAACTTACGTGGAAGAAGGTGATTCTCTAATTATATGCAATAAAGAATTGATGACCTCATTGCTCCTAAATCAACCAATCAAAGCACAGACATCAAGTGATGAGGAAATTCAAGGATCAAAGAAGCAATTAGAAGATTATGCAACTCAATTGGAAGAAGAAAAAGTACATCATATACAGCTAGAAGAAAAGTATGTACAAGACACTAAGTAATTGAAGAAAAATTGGAACAACTCCATCAAAATGTATGCCAAAGAGTGTAATCAGGATGAAGATCAATTAAAAGAAATATTTGAAAGCAACATGAAGGTCAAAGCTGAACTAAAAGAGGTGAAGAGCCAAGTAGCAAAAAAAGATCAACTCATCATGCAACTCCAAGAACAGATAATCAAGCTACAACATGAGAGAGGTTCACCAATGATGAACATGGGGACACCAATATTGCCCAAAACTAAAGTGGCGGCTGATGAGATAGAGGTATGTCATCTTTCTCTCCCCCCCCCCATTGTTCCTTCTCCTATTCGCAAGCAACATGAAGCAGTTCTTGATGAAGACATGATGTTGTACATTGTAGAACTAGATAAAAAAGAGCAGGCACTATTGGTATCTCGGATGACACAAGAATTTGAAGAATCAGTGATATGAGTTATGAAAGAAGCAAAGATTTGAAGTAAATATCTCGACCAAATAATAAAGCCATTCAATGTACCACATGGAATAATGAAGGAAAAAATGTGTCAATACATAAAGAAGGTCACCTAGAAGGATCCAGATCATGATCTCAACTTCACGGTTACCACATTTACATATACACAAGAAAAATTTGATGTAGTTGATCCTATTTGGCATAAATGCTTTTTGGAAAAGAATGTGACAATACAGGTGCATTAGCACAAGGCATCATAACTTTTGCAAGTCAATCCATCTTTTTGCCTAGTACCTAGAAGACGACCATGGACCAAATTTTGGGAATCACAATAGAAAGGTAACATTAATAAACAATGGCTCAATTTTTCGTTACTTTCAAATCCACCACATAACTACTTACCTGTCAAGGAGTATATGATTTTTACAATAGAATTTTGTCTCACATGACATGCTCATGTCCCAAATCTAACAACAAATCTTATGAATGATTCTTACAATTTTAAAAGTCTTTAAGTGTGCCGAATACACATTTTTTTAATTTCATTGGCATCAACCAAGGAACAACCGCTCTCACTTTTGATTTATCAAGTCCTTACTTACAAACCTTTGAAGAGGCTTTCTTCACTCGATGTTTTGAAGTGGAATAAGAGATCTTTTTGAAGATGTCAGCCAACCTGAATGCCATATTAGTAGCATACAAGCTACACTTTTTTGTTGATCATCAACAAGTGCCACATTGGTGTCAAGTTTGAACTGTGGAAACAATTCATGATTTGCAAAGCAAACTTGATCAATTCAAACGAACAAAAAGTATATCAAATTTACACACGTATCCATCAAAAGTTTGTCGGAGATGATAGAGTTCAAGAGGAGGGATGTGTGGAGGGAGAATTGAGCAAAAAAAGAAGATAAAGAAAATCAAAGAAAATGGTAATAAAGTAGTGATAATAAAAAACTATCTTACACTCTGCCCAGAGCCCCGTAGGGGCATGCATCATGCTAAAGAGAGACACAAAGGAAGAAAAGACACATCCCAAATGAATCAAGCATGCACCAATGGATGAAGATCAAGAAGTATGAATGGAGGAAGCTAAAGCACCAACCAAAGAGGAATAAGTTGGCAAGAGGGGAAGATGAAACCAAACCTCTCTCAATTGTTGTGGACAAAATACCATCCAATGGTTGCATGCAAAGCCACCAACAAGGAAAAAAACCCTTTCTAGAGAAGTCGTAAGTGCTTCCTTGGCTATTGGTTGTGATGACCCAATGTTTCCCAGGTTCAACCACTTATTGGGTGTCAAGGAAACCCGAATGAAGGCTATTAGGGGATGATAGAGACTAAGAGAAATATTCATTTTTCTTTTCATAAGTTTCATCATGGAGCATTGAAAAGCCTTGTAAATGCACTAGACGAGTCCTCTAGATGCATATTCCCTAAAGATTGTAACGGTATCCATGGACATTAGTAGAAATTCAGAGATTTATAGAGAAAGGGCCAGTCTCTTGTGTGAAAGGACCAAACTCAGGGCACATGTATATAGGTCGCTTTGTGACTCATGTGTAAAAACTTTTGTCATAAGTGAGTACTAACTTTTAAACTTCGAATTTACATCTTCTTGCATGTGTATCTTCTTCTTCCTCAGCTTCTATGTGTGCTTGAAGCATGGAATCTGTGTTTGGAGGCATTGTCTGCCCCTTCCCCATCTCTTTTCACTAGTATCACATGTGTGTGGAGTGTAGGGAGTTGTTAGGTGTAAGTAGGTGATTCTCGCCACTAAAATTTTTAGGCATAACTTGGAGCAAAGTGGTAGAATTGAGCATAGAGTTATTGGGTCTCTCTTTTCAAGAGCTTTGAAATGAACCCGCTACTGACCATATTCCGGTATGGGAGCTAGGAGATATTGCTTTTTTTGTGTGTACTGCTTCACCAAGTATCACGATACACACCCGTGTGTAGGAGGTGTCGTGTGAGATGGATGTTCGCTCATGCATGCATTACTTGACCCTTTTCCACATCTATCATCATTAAATCCACATGTTTCCATGCACTTGACTAGGTCGTACTCTCAGTTTGATAACTTAATGTGTGTATCAACCACCACTATGTGCACTTATTGGACATGTGAGGGCTCTCTAGTCTCACTTATCATAAGTGCATATGAGTTTATGACTCCGATGCACAATGACCATTATTCATTTTGCATAATGTTAGCATACTTTGTTTTAGGTGCAGAGGCCTCTCTAACAACCATTCCAACCTCTTTTTTCTTTGCCTCTTTGGCAAAAAGTTCCAAACAACTCTTGATGAAATGATCATTTGCCTTACAATATTTGCATAGATGTTTCTTCTTTTCTTTTTTCTTGTCATTTTTGTATTCCTTCTTTGATTGTGCACTATTACCTATTTTTTGTTTACTATTAGATGAGCTCCACTTACCTTTGTCCTTTGAAGCACCTAAGAAAGCATGATTTGCAACACACATAATTGATCAGTTTTTTCTAGATTGATATTTTTCTAACAAAACAAAGACCAACTCCTGAAAGGCCAATGCATTTGAATCGAGACTCATCATCAATCCAAGAGTAGAAGCAAAGCTCTTATAAGAATCTAGAATACCATAAAGATCAGTTTGCATAAGTGAACTATTTGACAAGATTTCATCAGTTAAAAAAGCAACCATTAAATATCCTTCGTTCATATGCTCACTCTCCACCTCTTTTTGAAGGTAAGCAACAAGAGCCTCATTTTTTGCCTAACATAGTGTTGCAAGAGTATTCGAAGCATCTTTTGCTATTTTGCATGAAAAAATGTGAGGGATTATGGCATGTTTGATAGACAAAGCTAACAATGCATGCACATGTGCATCTCTTCAATCCCAAAATGCTTCTCTTTAGTAGGTTCAATAGAAGTGACAACATGACTAGGAAATTGAAGATCATCATCTTCAACAACACCCACATCACCTACTGTCATTGTATTTGTAGGTGTAGGAGGATGTATTTCAACACCTTGCACAACGTTCCACAAGCTTTTTGCTATCAATACATGATGCATCATGTATGCCCACATGGGTAATTAGAACCATCCAAATTATCCTCAACAATCAACATACAAAATAGATCATTATTTTCAACATGGCTAGTGACTATATACTTTGATGTCGAAAATTGATTGTATCTAAAAAAGTTGAATAGAAATAACCAATTGAGCTCTTCTAGACTTGTAGAGACTTTGAGGTGCTTGTACTTGCAAACAAAAAATTGTATATATGTTTGGCACGAAAGGGCAAAAGTATCTACGTAGTTTCTATGATAGTGTGTTTGGAGGTTGAAACAAGCTCAAATCAAAATTTCAATGCTGCATAGCAAAGTTGTTTTGAATTTTTAATGACCCCAATTATGCTCACCAATTTTCATGTGATTATAAGACTATGATCGGAAAGGTGTCAATGATGCCCTAAAGAAATCCTTGAGCTACTATGATACCAATTTTTGGGGATCGAGGACCATGAAAGCATGAAAACATCACAAGGAACAAACAACATTTAGTGTATTACTAAGTGAATGCAAAAAAGATAAATGACCTACTCCGATACCAATTGTTTGAGATCAAGTACTATGAAAGCATGCAAACAACACAAAGAAGAAGAAGAAGAAGAAGAAGAAGAAGAATCTTGGAGAACACAACACCGAGTGTATTACCAAGTGAATGTACAAAAAGGAACACGCATCACTACTGAAATATATCAATAATTTCATCCTCTTATCTATCAATGAGGTTAAATTATGGGTAATTTTAGATAGCACAGGTGGGAACCAACTTGAGGTGGACATCAACGACAAAGCCCTAGAGATCCCTGACAATAAAGAAACCTCCCAGGAGGGTTACACTACAAGCAAAGAAGACGGCTTTACTACTAGTAACGAAGATAACATGGATAGTGAAAGTTCCATCATCGGATCGACTATTCCGGAAACGGTGTCGAAAACGGTGCCCAGTTCTTCCCAGCAGGAGGCATCCCGCAAAGGAAAACAACCTATGGAGTTACCCTAGAAAAGCCCCCACAAGAACCTATTGCTAATTCGGGATCCGATCCCACCGAAAAAGAAAGATGAATCCAAGAAAAGAAAGGACAAAGCTCCCTCCCGCAAAGAGGGCTCACTACGATAATGATCATCATCTCGTTAAACGCTAGAGGGCTAATCGACCCCTCAAGAGCGACCATCATTGGTCAATGGCTTTGCGACATTAGCCTAAACCCATAATTTATATGTATTCAAGAGATTAAAATTGATGGAGAAGACCTCCAGAAATGGCTTAGACATGTCTCCTTGACCCATGTTTGGATTTCAACGGCGGACCAACGGGGACCCGATGGAACGATAATCGATATTAATCAATTCTGGTTTGAAAAGCTTGAGAACTCCATTGAAGATGAATGCCATCGATGGATTGCTCTTTCTTTTGGTGCTCCTTTTTGTTTTACTTTAGTTTCTTTGTATGCCCCTAATGGGGAGTTAGAGAGACTGAACACTTGGGCCTCCTTGGACTCGCTCCCCCACAACGTGCTTATTTGTGGTGACTTCAACATGGAGGACCCTATGGACAGATGGATGGGCAAGGGCAGGGTCATCCATAGTTAGGAGAAAGAAACATGGGACAAAACCAAACTACACTTGGATTTGGTCAAATTCAAAGATTCGAATGGCTTTTCTTGGTCAAATCTCCAAGCGGGCGAGGACCTGAGGAAAGCTAGACTTGATAGATGCTACATTTCTCAGAGGTTTACTCATCAGTGGGGCCACCCTTCCCTCTCGCAACGCACCGACCTCACCATCTCTGAGTCCACCAAGATCCGTAAGGCTCCTTGGTTCCACGCTAGTGCACCCTCCTCTCTCCCCTCCGTCCATCAAGAAATTGCTGATGTGTGGAAGGAGGCGTTCGCCTCCGGCTTGTCCCCAGCCAAGTGCTAGAGAAGTGCGGTCGATAAGTCATGACAGATCATGATTAGATCTAGGAAGATGCTCGAGACTCTGTGGCGGGCTCGTAGAGAAGCTCTATATCATAGACTTTGGAGGCTCGAGGAGGAAGTGAACAAAGGAAAATCTCAAGCCCAGAAAGGTCTTCGAAAAATCAGAGCGCTGCTGAGATATGAGGAAGAAATACAAAGGAAAAATTTGCAAATTTTCTTCAAGGAGTGGTGGGCTGGCAAAGCCGACAAACCCACCAAAGAGATGTGCCATATCCTTAAAAGGAAACATAACATAGAATCGATCCCCTTATTGCTAGACTTAAATGGCAATGTATGCAATACGGAAGAAGATAATTTTGGGATCATTGAAGGGCACTTCACGAGACTCTTGGGGACCTCGAACCCCCTCTCCCACCATAGAAGGGACTGTATGGCAGCCATATCTAGGGTTTCCCCCCACAGTATACCACTCAACCTTCTCTCCCTGCTACATGCCCCTATCTCTGAAGCAGAAATCATTGAGGTCATTGATGCCCTCCCTTCTGGTAAAAGCCCGGGACCCGACGGGCTCACTAACGAGTTCTTTAAATCCTACAAGTTGGTGGTTGCCACCCCTCTTCGTCTGGTTTGGCAAGAGGCGCTCAAGTTTGGCGCGCTTCCTTCTTGTCTCAACAATGGCATTATCAAATTAATACACAAAAAAGGGGAAAAGAATAGAATAGAGAACTGGCGTCCTATTATGATGCTCCAAACAGGATAGAAGATCATTGCCAAAGTCATTGCCAACAGAATCTCTTGCCACTTGAGAGCGTGGTTAAGTGAGGACCAAAAAGGTTTCATCAAAGGCAGGTCAATTTCGGAAACCATTATAGATATCTGGGAAGGTCTTGAATTTGCAAATGAGTCTAAACAAGACGTGGTCTTCCTCAAGATCGACTTTGATAAAGCCTATGACAGGCTGGAATGGGACAATATTCTGTAGTCGCTCCAAGATCTTGGATGTAGTCAGAAATTCACCACGATGATCGTGACCCTTCTCAGAAACGCATCGACCCAAATTAACATTAATGGCAAACATTCAAAGGTGATCAAACTTAAAAGATCTATCAGACAAGGGTGCCCTTTGGCTCCCCTTCTCTTTGCCATTGCCACGGAAGGGCTTAGCATGCTGGTGGAGCATCAGGTGGAAGCTGGTAATATCAAAGGCCTCCGTTTGCCTCATGACCACAGTCAGATCACCATGAGACTTTTTGCTGATGATATGAACGTGTTTGTTCACAATGATAGTACCAACATGGAGACGTTTTAGAGGTGTCTGGCTACCTTTTGTGAAGCCTCTGGATCCACAATCAACCACTCTAAGACCTCCTTTAGAGCTATTGTTGGGTCACAGCCCGACCTTCTCATTGATCATGGCTGTCAAATCATTCCGCAGGGCCAAATTTTTTGGCTTCTTGGGATTCCCTTGGGGTTTGGCGTCTCTATGGAATAGCAGTGGAACTGGGTGCTGTCCAAACTCAAAAACAAGCTTAACTATTGGAGAGGTATGCAAATCAATCTTGCTGGTCGTGTTATGGTTATCAACACATTCCTCTTATCATCTACCATTTATTTCCTTTCTTGTTGGACACCGAAAGAGCAAGATTTGTCCAAACTGGATAGTATTTGTAGAAACTTCCTTTGGACGGGCGACCATAATAGGAGGGAGGTGCCTAAAATCAAATGGTCCATCTGCACCAGCCATAGAGATAGTGGGGGACTTGGTATCCTGGACATTGGGTGCATGGCTAACAAACTGGCCGCCAAATGGATGATTAAGGCTTGGTGCAACAGGGAGGCCTCGTGGGCCAAGTTGATCTTCAGAAACAAGAATGAGTTGGCTTTCATGGGTCTCCCAAATTGGAAGAATCTTGACATCTTGACCTAGTTGTTTTCCCCGATCCCCGTCTTCCCGAAAGGCTCTAATCTCGTGTGCTCCCTATGGAAGAGTTGGAATAAAGTCAAAAGCTACACAAGAATAAGTGAAGACTGGAAGTGGGCAGTCGGTATCAGACAAAACGACTCTATCTGGTTTCCGATCCATGGCATCCGGAGTGTGGAATCTTGGAACATTCAAAATGCCAAGAAGTTATGGAACAAAGGCTTCAAAAAATGGAAACATCTCTAGAAACAAGACACCAACCGCTGGATCAACTTCGAGGATATTGACCCTTGCGTCAACATTTCGTACGAAGAATGGAACACTTTGCAAAGCAAATGTCTCACCTGGGACCGACACAAAGTTCACCTTCTCATGGGACACGACACGCTGAGCTCGCTTGGTCTCAAATGGCACAATGGGAATAGCCTATCAAAAATCCCCAACATCAAAGAAATGATTGACTATCAGGTTAACATCAACAAGAAGTGGTGCTTGTCATGGATGCGGCTTCGCTGGGACATGAAGTTCATGGCTATCTGGCACCCCCTCATAGTAATAAAAAAGTATGTCCTCTTATGGCAAATTCTTCATCATGGAATCTGGACCAACCTTAAGGCTAGCAAATTTTATGGGTTTCCTCCCTGGTGCAAACGCTGCTACCAGTCTATCGAAGATGTTTCACACATCTTCTTGCCCCAACTCCAACAAACTCTGGCAAACAGTTGGAAAGAAAATTAGACTTCAAAAACGTCTCAGTTGGCAGCAAGCCTTGCTTGGAGAAGCGATCGACTGCTCCGCGACTCTCTGGAATGCCATCAGAGGGGAGGTCCTATGGAAAATCTGGCGGGAAAGATGTGCTTTTAACTTCGGTGACTCCCCCAAAGAGTGGTCAATTGAGAAATCGTTGTTCCTCCTTGGCAAAAGGATTGTTAACTGTAAGAAATCCCCCCCCCCCCTTCAGGCATCATCAAGTACTCCTTTTGATCAATAACAAGCTTAAACCCAAGTGGGCCCCACATGAGGGTGATGAGAGGGTGATTAACCTTCTTTGTAATGCCATCTAAGCTCTGTAAAAGCTTCCCCTGCTTTGTGGGATTTGGGGGGTCCCGTGGGCACTAGTCCCCTTCTCTTGTACTTTTCTTTATTTAATTCAAGTTCGGGAGAGTAGGCTAATGCCGAACTTCCTTTATATTATATATATATATATATATATATATATATATATATATATATACTAACAAAATGTAAACCTAAATAAGGAAAAAAGTGCTATGGTAGTCATAAATGTGTTCACACACATCACTATCAAAATATACTAACAAAATGTAGGTTTACAAAATTTTTCTTAAATGCCACATTCTATACCCCTCTTGCTTGGAACATACACCCCTCAGATTTCCATCAAAAGAGCTTGGGTTCATGAATGTTTTCCTATAGTGCACCAAATTGTGTGCAACTATGAAAGATGCCACAGTTCACTTTTAGAGATGGTGCAAAATGATTTGATGAACACATGCACTACAACATATGATGGGCATATTGATGCTCTCCATATCGACGCTCGCCCCTTGACATCGGTATGATCATTGAAAATATCTCTAAAGATCTTGTTATGCATATCGATGGTCATTTGATTGTTAGTATGACTATTTAAAAATGGATCGTCGATATGCGTTCGGGCCACCAATACAACCATTGGTATGGGCGTCGGTATATGCATCGGTATGAGCGTTAGTATATGCATCGGTATGAGCATCCGTAATTCCCTAGAATTATCAACGCCTATATCGACGCCCATATCGATGTATATACCAACAACTAAACTGGTAGCATCTTTTAAACATACGGGGGACCTGAGAGCAAAAATTGGACATTTTGTGCGCCATTCAAATTGAGCACTGCTTCTGTCAAACTTGCATGTGCGAACTGAATTGTGACTTGCATTGTGTTGTGCACACATACACACATACACGCACACACACACAGATCTCTCTCTCTCTCTCTCTACACACACTCTCTCTCTTTAGATCTCGCTTCTTGGTAAGTGATGTGTGTACTCTTACCCTCTCTCTTTCTCTATGCTTTTTGTTTTATAATTATTCTTCTCTTTGGTTTCACAGGAGGTTTTTGGCATCGATTCTTTGGGACTCGACGAGAGACAAAATTCATTATACTTTGACGACAGCGATCCAAAAGAGGGACATACCTGTAAGTGATTGTTTTATTCTCTATTGATAGAGTGAGAGAGAGAGAGCTAAAAGAGAGAGAAAAAGAGAAAGAGAGAGAGAGAGATGAAAGAGACAGTGAGAGAGAGATAAAGAGAGAGAGATAAAGAGAGAGAGACATAGAGATAGATACACACATGCATAGATACACACACACACATATTCACACATGCATACATACACACACACATATACACACATGCATACATACACACACACATACACACATGCATACATACACACACACATATACACATGCATACATACACACACATATACAAACATGCATACACATACATATGCATACATACATTCACACACACTCACATACATACATACACACACTCACATATACATACATACTCACATACATACTCACATACATATACACAAACATATGCATGCATACATTCACACACATATGTACACACACATACATATTACATACTCACATACACATATTCATGCGATCCAAAAGAGGGACATACCTGTAAGTGATTGTTTTATTCTCTATTGATAGAGTGAGAGAGAGAGAGCTAAAAGAGAGAGAAAAAGAGAAAGAGAGAGAGAGAGATGAAAGAGACAGTGAGAGAGAGATAAAGAGAGAGAGACATAGAGATAGATACACACATGCATAGATACACACACACACATATTCACACATGCATACATACACACACACATATACACACATGCATACATACACACACAGATACACACATGCATACATACACACACACATATACACATGCATACATACACACACATATACAAACATGCATACACATACATATGCATACATACATTCACACACACTCACATACATACATACACACACTCACATATACATACATACTCACATACATACTCACATACATATACACAAACATATGCATGCATACATTCACACACATATGTACACACACATACATATTACATACTCACATACACATATTCATGCATATGCATGCATGCATACATACATATACATACACTCACGTACATATTACATACACACATGCATATACATACAAACACATATACACACACATGCATATACATACACACATATATGCATATACATATATACACATATGCATATACATACACACACATGCATATACATACATACACACATGCATACACATGCATATGCATACACACATATGCATATACATACATACACATACATACACATATGCATACACATGCATATGCATACACACACATGCATATACATACATACACATATGCATACACACACATATGCATATACATACACACACATATGCATATACATACATGCACATATGCAAGGACATGCATATGCATACATACATACACACATATGCATAAATACAATTTTTTAAATATATATAAAAAAATAAAAGAGAAAAATTAGAATATATATATATATATATATATATATATATATATATATATATATATATATATATATATATATATATATATATATATATATATATATATATATATATATATAAAATAGGATTTTAGTATAGATAAATAAATATGAAAATAGCTAGTGTTTTAATTAAATATATATAATTAAATATATAAAATTAGGATTTTAGAGTTTTTTATCAAATTAAATATATAAAAATAGGATTAGGGTTTTTAGGTTGTTTACACATGCATACACACATAATATATATACACATATATATACACATGCACACACACACATATAGATGTCTTAGGTCTAGGTCTTTAGGATTAGGGTTTTAGGTTTTTGCTACATACATATAATAAAAATAAATATATATAATTAAATATATAAGAAATAGGTCTTTAGAATATATATATATACACACACACACACACACACACACACATATATACATATATATATATATATATATATATATATATATATATATATATATATATATATATATATATATATATATATATATATATAATTAAATATATAAAAAAGGATTAGGGCTTTTAGGTTGTTTATACATGCATACACACATATACACATATACACACATAATATATGTACACATACACATATATATACACATGCATACATACATATACATTTTTTTGATCTAAGTCGTTACGATTAGGGTTTAGGGTTTTTACACATGCATAACATATATACACATATACACATATAATACATATACATATATACATACATGTACACATGCATACACACAATTACATGTTTTAGGTCTAGGTCCTTAGGATTAGGGTTTTCGGATTTTTACATACATATAATAAAAATAAATATATATAATTAAATATATAAAAAAAGGTCTTTAGTATATATATATATATATATATATATATATATATATATGAAATTAAATATATATAATCAAATATAAAAAAATAGGTATTTATCATTTTTTTATTAAATTAAATATATATAAGAAAAAGAAAAGAAAAAAATTAGAATATATGATTAAATCTATATAAAAAATAGGATTTTATTATAGATAAATAAAATATGACAATAGCTAGTGCTTCAATTAAATATATAAAATTAAGATTTTAGGATTTTTTATCAAATTAAATATATAAAAATAGGATTAAGGCTTTTAGACTGTTTACACATGCATACGCATATACACATATACACACATAATATATGTACACATACACATATATATATACACATGCATAGACACATATACATTTTTTTGGTTTAAGTCGTTACGATTAGGGTTTAAGGTTTTTACACATGCATAACATATATACACATATACACATATAATACATATACATATATACATACATATACACATGCACACACACATATACATGTTTCAGGTCTAGGTCTTTAGGATTAGGGTTTTATGTTTTTTTAGGTCTTTAGTATATATATATATATATATATATATATATATATATATATATATATATATATATATATATATATATATATATATATATATATATATATATATATATATATATATATATATATATATATATATATATATATATATATATAATCAAATATATGAAAATAGGGATTTATCGTTTTTTAATTAAATTAAACATAATATTAGAATATTATGTTTAGGTCTAGGTTTAGGTCTTTAGGATTATGGTTTTTAGGTTTAATAAGAAAAATCAAATGTTCTAAAATTTCCATATTGTATCAGATGGCTAGTTTGGATCCAGTAGAGAGAATGGCATGTCCTCACACTCAGTGCAAGTATCAAATTTATCGAAAACAACAGATTTGTTCTGCACATGTTAGAGAATATGGATCCTTTGATAAAAGTCAACTACAAAACCCACACAACCATTCGCATGGTCCCCTTGGTGAGTAGGTGGACCCAAACGACATTGCACTGGTAACCTCTCATGGACAGAAGAGAACAAAAAGGGAGGTAGAAGTACAAGGTACTGATAGCATTACATAGAATGAACACATGGAAGAAATGCTCGAAGCATTTGATGAGATGGACAAAGATCACGATGGTGGAGAAGATGTCGTGAGTTTCATGGACACAACAAAATTTCTATGATCAGAAGCTGATGAAGAATACGAGAACATGCGAAGACTATCTCGTTTACCACTGTACACTTGGGCAAAGATATCTGTACTACGTGCATCACTCGCGATGCTCAATCTGTAATCCATTTATTGATGGTTTGATAGTAGTGTCTCTAAATTGTTCAGGTAAGTGGATTTGAAATAAACTTTCATTGATGTATCAAAATAACTTTATGTACTAATATCGTTCTAATTGCTTATTGCAGGCTTCTAGTATTATTATCATATGCTAATTATTTGAGTTCTTTTGTTACAGATCATGATGGGAGACATTCCTCTAGTCACTCCACATTCCATGATAGAGGAGTAGTTCTTGGAGTTTATATCTTAGGTGCCTCCCGCGTATATGGCTGCTTTGTCATAGTACTGGATCCATGATGGTAGCACTCCCCCAGCCTCACTCCTACCGGCCTCACTTCTGTTGGCCTCACTCCCGTCGGTGTCACTCTTGCTGGCACCACTCTTACGGGCGGTGCTACTCCCATCGGGAGGTATGTTTCCTAGCTTTATGACTCCACCACGACCATCTTCTCAACCATCCCCTAGTGGCTCTAGTAGTAGACATGTGCGTTCAACATCTCAGTGTGATACATGTGTTGGCTCGTCCCATAGGTTGAGGTCATGCTCTAGAGGAGGAGGTTCTAAGAGTGGATCTACAGGTAGCTCTAGAGGAGGTGGATGTTGTGGAGGCAGTGCGACGGACATTGTGTCGCCCACTTCTACTCCTAGAGCGAGTACCTCAGTAGGTATGCCACGTGGTACACCACGAGGAACACCACATACACCTTGGGGTGCTCAGGGCCATGATAACTCCAAGGTGTATAGTATCCGGGATAGAGTGTCGATGATGGATGTGGCCGGAAAGGTCATGCATCAACGTACATGATAGCTTTGCTCCATACAGTTTGGACATTTTGTCATGTTGAAATGGAGTGAACAAGATAAAGATTGTAAAAATTATATCATAGAGACGATCAGTCAGGAGTTCCAACCAACACATGGGCATCCTATTGTTAGCTTCAAGTGGATTCAACACATCGCACGTGAAGTTATGTCCCATCGATGATTTGAGGCTCATGATGCTTTCAAAGCAAGCTTACCAAAGCCTGTATGGTTAGATGTTGAGAAGTGGGATATGATTCACGATGAGCAGTAGCAGAGTCCTGACCGATATCGCCAGTAGCGAGATGCCACAGCCACACATCTAGATATGGTCGGACCGTCACATTTGGGTAGTGGTGGATATGACACTATGCGTCACGAATTTGTAAGTATCATTTGGTTGATTGAATTTGTTTGTGTTAACCATGTCATGTATGTTCATCTAACGTTCTGCATATTTGTTGCAGGAGCTGGCAGTGACTCGTCCTCCAACACGAACGGAGGAGGCTTATGGATATCGTCATGAATTAATTGCACTACTAGAGGACTTGGAGGGAGGCGGTGCGGTCGTTTCATGGGAGCATTTGCGATGAGGTGATGAACTTAGAAAATTGGTTTTCACTTGTTGTTTGTAAATATCATGTCAATTTATCTCATTTCATGAATGTTCTTTGTTGGAGGACTACTAATATAGATGTTTTGATCCTTCTGTGCATGTGTATGGTAGTGGCGTGCCACAAATTTGTATTTGGCTCATATATGGAAGTGGTGCACCAGAATTTTGTATTTGATTCTTATATAATGTGCTTTGCCACATTTTGTATTTGGCTCATATATGATAGTGGTTTGCCACACTCTTGTACATGCTTCATTTATGAAATATATAACTTTTTTTTGTACATGGTTCATGGTTCATTCTGCTCATCTCTTTTGTGTCCGATAGCACTTTGCTTTATGAAATCATGTTTCGATTGCCATTAGAGTACACATCACATGTACTTGGTTTTTTTTGGGCAGAGTGTATTGTCTTTTGCTAAACAACATCATGGTAATGTTGCTGCAACAAGAGACAACACACTCTGCCCAAAAAAATTTATGCAGATATGTCATCAGTATGCATGACGGTACTCCCAGCATGGTCAAGGGTATGGGCGATGGTACGCCCAACAGTGCGCCAGTATGGGTGTGGATATACGCACCATAATTTTTGATGCCTATACCAACACCCATACCGATGCCCATAGTAGTGTTTTGCTTCCGATGCCTATGCCAACCCTTACACCGGCATCATGGCAAAATTGCACCTGTGCATTTGCCCCCGATAAAAGCATCAGTATAGCCCTGATATGTTGTAGTGATGGATCACTTGCAAGTTCTTGATGCCACACAAACATGTCATGGCTTTGAATGATGATGATATGCAAATATGCATATGTGTTGAGTCTTTATAGAGGGTTGTTCTTGCTTCCTAAACATTTGTTACCTTCTTCAATATCTCATTCTTATATTATGGACTAGTATGCTTTTGCATGAAAGGGCACATTATGTTCTCTATAAAATTTCTCTTTTTTGATATATTCCTTTGTTATTAGGGAAGTTGCTATGAAATCTTATCTTTCATTACAAAAATGGAGCTTTTAGATTTCGTCAGTCAACACAACCTCCAATAGGGAGGAGTAGGAGAGCTTCTCCAATTATTCCTTTTGTTGTTTTTTACACCTTGAGCGGACCTTTACACCCTATTTGTTGACCTTTAACATCAATTCTAATTGACTTTTGAATCCTACGCTTTCTTTTGATATGGACTTGAGAAAAACGTACACATTGGGACCCTCTCATCCGCCACAAAGAGGAGTTGAATATGGCATGTAGGATACAAGCCACTTCAGAGTGGATTTCTTGCTCTCTTTTAGCATACTTTGCAAAGTGTTTGTGAAGCCACATGGATGACTTGAATATGGGATGGAGGATTTTACTTGACAACAAGTGTGATGGGAGGTTTGTGATATGAAACCAACCTAGTGTAAAGAGAGAACGGAGGTCAACATGATTTTCATATTTTATGTCCATTACATCCCACACACACTCCATTATATCCATTGCCCTCCATGAACGTTGTTGCTTCAAGCACCACTTTTTATTGACCAATATATTCATGCACGAAGAGGACCATTCCGTAGGAACTTTGCTTAAGAGTGGTTGGCCTTTAATTTTTTGGCAGAAAAGTGGCCCATAGGAACAACTAGGCATCACTAACTCTTTGGCATTATTTGATTAAATATACACAATGACTCCTTCTCCAAAGATACTCAAATGATTGTGCGTGCATTAGTGTGGGTGGTTGGGCCTTCCACTTTTTGAGGTAGGGGCGAAGGTTCAACCCTCCTCTACGGCAAGACGTGTGGGTCTAAGGTCGGTGTAATGTCTTTGGGAAGTATTAAATCAGATGCCTTCGGAGAGTTTTTCTTAGTGTCTTCCTTCAGGTAGTCTAGCCCCTATTTTGTGGCATATGGGGGGTCCCATGGATATTATGCCTGTTTAGTTGTATAGTTGTTCTTTCGATCAATTCAAACAAAAAAAGATTAAGTTTCGATCGAAATTTTTCTTTAATATTTACTTTTGTGTAGTCTAACCCCTGTTTTATGGAATATAGAAGATCCCCACAATACTATGTTCATTCACTTGTAGTATACCCTCTCACTTGTATAGTTGTTTTTTCAATCAATTTAACCAAAAAGAGCTCATGCAAAAGAAAAAAATACTAAATGTAAAAGCAGAAATCCAAGGCGTAGAGCGAAAAGTCATGGGCCCGAGCCACTCGATAACGAAGATAAATGCCTGTCATCGTTTTTTATGTTTTTGGATTTCACTGTGCACAGAATTCACGGGCTTCAACTTTCCAACTTTCTGCTGCAGAGGAACACAATACGTAATTAACATGTATCGAATGATCAATCCTCGCCAGTGCGCCGATTCTTAATTGTGTAGGTGTCCCATCGATATCTTTCTCTTTTCACTGTTTTTTTCCTCTCGTGCCAAATCCGTCTACACACTTGGGGCTTGCGTTCTCATACGCACACGAACAGAGGTTTCTGATATCCACGGATCTACTTCTCCAGATACCTGAAATTTCCTTTCGAGTTTCTTTGATTGGCAGCTATGGCAACGCTGACAAAAGGCACATCATATAGGCGGACAGGATCGTCTGGTCTCATCTGGGCCGACAGTATGGTACTGGCAGAAGATGGGATCTTTTCACTTAATAGGCTTCATAACGATAAAGGCTACTCCAGGACAGATGGGAGGACAGTTGAGGCCGAGCCTGCAGCAGACTTGGCTCGCAGCAGAAGTGTTGGTAGTGTAACCTCTTCTGTTTCTGTGGTTGCGCCTACTCCAAGGCACAAGTCGAGCTTTTCTGTCTTTAAATGGTTAAAGAAGGCGTTGATAAAAATGAGGCGTTAGGTGTCACCTCCTCGGATGTGAATCTCGACTGCCAAACAGAGCATGTTCATGGATCGGGCCTTATTTTATGAGACGAGTTCAAATCATGATAGGTCAGATAGCCTTGCAAACTGTGATAGCGTGACGTGTCAATAGTGGGTGCAAAATTCCTTGCTCTAGTCATTTACTGGCTGTATAGGCTGCTTGTTTGATGTTTTCATGCAAAATAGTGTAAGTTTTAAAAAGAGGATCGTGTATGTATGTTCTACATTAATGGCAGTCCCGCACGTCAAGGATTTACCTCTCGTGAACTGCAACTATGTATATTCAGATGAGTAGGCTTCTCTTGTTAACCAAGTGTGCTACCTTCTGTAGCTGCAATGGATGGGGGAGCTTTTCCCTGCACATGTGTAAAATAAATGAATTCAATATAGAGGTGCAGAATAAGTTTGAGTATAAGTTTTCGAATTGATTCGCAACCTTTCTGCTGTAAAGTTTTACTCTTCTCCTTTTCAACCTGGTTTTATACGTCTTCTCCTTTACAAGATTATGGAAACATGAAACTC
Organism: Ceratopteris richardii; assembly: GCA_020310875.1. NCBI lineage: Eukaryota > Viridiplantae > Streptophyta > Polypodiopsida > Polypodiales > Pteridaceae > Ceratopteris > Ceratopteris richardii. Next base: position 156,922,533 of record CM035428.1, on the reverse strand, counting down.
TACCGTTACATATGTAACTTTCTCTGTTAAAAATTTTGAGTATTTCAAATATTTTTGCGAAGAATTGCTTTGTCTTTCCGCAGGGCATGTAATCGTGGAAATGAATCCATCCTTCCTGCGCTTGAATTTGCTGGAAAATGTATTGATATCTAGGTTTAATCGTTTGCTCTAAACATGCAAGCTGTCCTTTACCATCTCCAGGCTGAATAGCATAGCACCTCTTCCTATGGTAGACATGGCAGTTTATATGGGAACGTAAAGTGAAAATAATGAATGTCCATCTCTAAACCAGCACGGGAGCTGTGGATATTTCCGTGTTTTATCTGAAATCTGTTGGGTAGATCCAAACTATCTGGTAGATGAGCTTTTGCATTTGCCTTGTTTGTTTGACGTTCATATCTTTTGTGTTCTCTGCGAGGGAAAGATTATTTTTTCACATATTGGAAAAATCTTTGGCTATTCAGTTTGAATTATGACACATGAAGGGAGCCAGGTATTTCCAGATGAATAGACTAGGAGATTTAAAGCAGGTCCTGCCATATCAATACATGCTGCATCTCTTTTGATGAGGATAGATAGTGTGTGTGTAATAAAGTAAGTCTATGATCCAAGGGTCTGGCCGGTTCAGACAGATCTGAAATCGGACACCGTTTGGTCATCCGTGTGTATGACCAAAGATCTCGAGTTTAGACTTACTAGGAGGTCTTGTGCTCTTGTGAACAAGTGAACCACTTAGCTTAGTGGTTAAGACTCAAGGGTGTGAAGGACGAGGTCTTGGGTTCAATCCCCATGAGGTACATGGGAAGAGTATTTTGCCCAAAGAGCTCTAGAACCTTCTAGAAGCATCCACTGGACACTTGGCGCACATGTAGTTACATGGGTGACACTTGGATGATTAGCATTCACCTGCCCAAGAAGGTAGTCCCCTGGAGAGAGCTATATATAGAGGCATTTGGTTGGGAGGAGAGTCATCTCTCTAGCATGTGGTGGTCGTAATCCTTGTTCTCTTGCAGTGTGTTAGGATCCCCGAACAAAAAGAATCCTTTATCTACAAAACATCAATCGGAAGTCAATCTTATATATATTATCTTCTGTCCATCCAGCATAATCAATGTATTGATCTTCTTGGTTTGAATATCATATAGGTTCATTTCAACCAATTGATGTTGCCTTTTGTGTCGGAAATATATGGTGAGCTTATCTTTCATTGATCTGAATATGGTGGTGCAGGAGGAACTTCTTGTCCCCAAATTCTGAAATTAATCCATTATTTTTTATTCGTGAGATTTTTGTACTTCCCATTGCCTCATGCTTTTAGTGTTGTTATTGTTTCAGCTCTTCCTTGGCATGACAAAGAAAATGTGTATAATCATCACTTATGTAGCTTTTCATGGATAATGAATCTGTAGGGTTGAATATTCCAAGTACTAAGTTGTAAGTGTATCCAAAGCATCCTTTGCTCATATTTGCAAGAGCGAATATGAGGGATAATGACATGTTTGATAGACAAAGCTATCAATGCATGTGCCTGAGCATCTCTTCCATCCCATTGAGGTTGCTATGTAGCAGACGCAGTAGGAACTGAAGCACGAACAAGAATTTAAAGATTGTAATCTTCAACACCATCTGCATCATCTTCAATAATTGTATTTGCAAGTGTAGTAGGTCGTTTTTCAACACCCTTCACAATATTCCATAGTCCTTTTGCCATCAATACATGACGCATCATATATGCCCATAGTGGGTAATTGATACCCTCCAACTTGTCCTCAATAGCCAACATACGGAATGCATCATTGTTTTCAACCATGGCCACTTATTAAAATACCTTGATGGAGAAAAATGATTGTATCTCAAAACTTTGAACATAATTATTTGTTGAGCTTTGCTAAACCTGTAGAAGACTTCGAGCCAGCTTATATTGGCGAACCGAAACTTGTATATATGTTTGGCACAAAAGGGCGAAACTTCCTGCATAGGCGCTGCAATAGTGCATTCGAAGGCCGAAACGAGCTCATGTCAAAATTTCGACACCACATGACTGAAGCTGTTTCGAATTGCTAATTGCCTTGAGTATGCTCACCAATTTTTGTGCGATTCTGAGACTGTGATCGAAGGGGTGTTTACGACGGCCTAGATGAAGCGAAGACATGCTCTGATACCAATTGTTGGAGTTTGAGGTTTGTGAAAACATACGAACAACACAAGGAAGAAGAAGAAGCTTAGAGCACAACATACAACATTGAATGTATTACCAAGTGAATGTACAAAGATAAGTCAGCCGTTAGGGTTATAGGGGTTCTCGTTCCATCCATTAGCTGGTTATCGAGGGAAAGATAGCTGAAAAGTCTTCCACTAAGAATCGAGAGCTTTTTAGGTAGAATAAGGTGTGTATGCTCGATAACGAAGATATCTATTGATGTATTTTGTGTGAGTGTCTTGATGCACCGAGTGCAAGATGCCTTGGCGTACATCGTACCTTTGCTCCAATAGGTCGGTGTTTTTATTGGCCGCATTAGAGGACGTTCATTGAAATGTTCATGCATGAGTGTTCTCAATGTAGGCTGAATAAAGCTTAAGGGGTGAGACGATCTAGATTGTAACACCCATTGTAAATTCTCTATAGCAAATGGTCTTCCATTTCTATGGACCGTGTAACCGGATTGCCTCGGACCCAGAGAGGTCCTGATGCCATTTCAGTCATTGTTGATCTACTCAATAAAATGGCTAGGTTTACATTGACACATACTACTATGAAGAGTCATGCTTTGTGGAGCATCTATATAAAGTGTATGGATTGCCTGAGGAGATAATTACTAATTGGGATACAAAGCTCACTAGCAAGTTGTAGCATAGAGTGTTTCAAAAGCACGAAACACCACTGCGCATGTTGTCTCGGATCATCTGGAGTCGGATGGACAGATCGAACACATGAATTAGACGGATATGCTATGTGCATGTCTCTCGAGGCGGATTTGATGGGGAGTGTTACCTTCAGAAGATTGAGTCTGTTTGTAACGGTACTATGCATTGGCTATCGGGTATGGCCCTTTCATGTTGATGTATGGTTATGAGTTGAGACTATCGGTAGCCACTGGACTCACGTGTGCAGTTGCATTGCACCATAGGCCTCGTGATGTCAAGGTGGGCATGTGACATGTAGGTGTACTTTTGGGTCTCGAGAGATTTTGAGACGATTTTAATGGGCATGGACACAGAAGTTATCTTTCTGATATTGTGGTTCATTTCAGATCACAAGGTAAGTTGTGTGTATTACAAGTTGGATTTATCTCGAGGAAGTACTGTACATCTTGTATTCCATGTTAGTCCCTTGAAAGAGCAACTTATACCTGTAGGTTTTGTGATACTTTCATAGGGGATCCTGAGTTTGAGGATCTCGATATATTCCATTGGTGTTTCATTTGGTTTTGGATTAGAGAGAGCGGAGGTCTTGGAAAACCACTGATCTCAAGTATTTGATCAAATGGAAGCACTCACATGAGTCTACTTTGACTTGGGAGTCGGTGAGATCGTTGAAAATTCGTTTTCTTGTTTTTGTTACCAAGGAGGTTGTTGAGGACAACAATTGAAAATAAGGGGGAAGTGTTACATCTCCACCCTTCCAGGACATCTGGATGGATGTCTGTAGCAGGTTTCTGACAGGAGGTTGTCCAGGAAGTGTGTATTGCATGTGGAAAGTTACAATCTTCAGTCTGAAGTGGGTTATTTTCACTTGAGGCCTACAAATAGGAATACGGGTGTGGCCAGGCTCTTGGCCTACACCCGTATTGGTAAGGACTGGTGGTATGGAATGCCAGTCCTTGGAGGTGGCTGCCTGTTGTGGTACAGACTCCCAGACTAGGATGTAAGCCCGTATTGGCTCTATGACTCGGAACTGTGCGTGATGTCTGTCTTTCCATTATCTCACAAATATGGCTTGTATCTTGTCTTTTCTAGCAAGGAGTCAAACATCTTTACTGTTTGCATTCTTCTTTTACAAACTTTGGTCCTATTAATGGAGTCTTCTATGCCTGGATTGAGCCTTCTGTATGTACAATTTACATAGTTGTCTGAACACTATTCACATTGTTTCTCTATTATTACTAAGCTCGTTTCATTTTGAAGTTTGAACTCTGTTAGTGCTACGTTTTCTGGAAGTAGTAGTTTCCTTCATAATGCCAATGCTTTCTCCCGACTTGAGTGTATTCAGGAATAAAACCATCGTCCCTCAATCACTTCTTGAGGTTTTCAAGTATCTAGACCATGCATTGTGTACAGCCAATATTTTTGCAGTCAGAAACTCTTCAATTTGACTGAGTGGTATGTGGCTGTTGAAAGAGTCCTATGCCTGCAATGGAAGTGCTTCACTGCTCTGAAAATTCTTCATTGTAAATGAGTGTTATAGTGCTGTTGAAAGAGTACTATCTACACAAATGAAGCATATCACCATACCTGTAAAAGCCATTGGAACAGAACATTAGTTGTTGATCTTGTGGTCTCATAGGCAGTATGGTTATCTGCTAATTGTTTGTTGTTTTGAGAACCAGAACTGCATGTTCATCATTTTCTATGGTTGTAGCTCCATGTTGAGCTTGTCCATGTTTGGAAACTTTGTAAGTTTAAGAATCTTCTGGTATGTTGACATTATTTCTGCCAATTAAATGTTATGATTTACAGTAATTCTGGTATGTTGACATGGTCTCTTTTCAGGTTCGGAGAATTGAAGTTTCCTTAGGGACAATCACATTTAGCAAATTAGTCCTTAATCACACCTACTATATATCTAGGCTTGGGTTGTCCTTTATGTTGAGTGGGATATTGCCACTACTTTGCGCACAAGTCCTGTCAGTGCCAAAGAATAAGAAAAATGTTTTGATCACGGATGTGGGATAGTTGATCATCACTATGGACATTAGTACTTGGCTACAGGTTAAACAGCTAAAGGAATCAACTACATCTATATGCACTAGGGAGCAGAAACACCCCTTAAGCCAGTAAGGGTAAGAAGCTCCTTCAGTGCCGCGTAGCACATGCCATGGAGAAGAATTCCACAGGGCTATTTCTAATATGAGTGCATACAGCATGCCAAATGCCTGTACTTTAAATGGTGATTGTTGTGCATTATGTCTAAAAATCTTTCGATCTTCTTTTGGTTTGGAAGTAGAAACTTTCAATACAAGGTTGGAACCAGAATATGTTAATATTAGCATCATTAAAATGCCTTATTTTGAATGAAATATTTTTAGCTCAACCAAGGTGTTATTTGCTCTCAATTATTTATATTGTTTCATCTTTGCCCAAGAAAATTTGTTTCTAGGTAGATCTCTTTTCTTGTTTGGAAAAGGTTGTTCCAAGAGAATTACTGAAGGGTAGGGTCTTCCTTCCTTGTTTGTGGCAAGCTCCAAGAGAATTCATGAAATGGTAAGGTTTTTCTTACTTTCTGCTGGTTTAATATCTTTGTTTGTTAAAAAAGGTAACCCAAGAGAATTTATTTAAGGGTAAGGGCTTTCCTACTGTTTTAGTTTTGTTGACTGCAAATTATATTACTATTGCTATTTTTTTGGGGAGTGGTAATTAACCATTCATGTTTTAAGGTTAAGATTTTAAGTTTAATTTTTACTTGATATTTTTTTCTCATTTCTAATTTTTTTGACTATTTGAGTTTATTTTGGTTAAATTTCGTTTCTATTAATACATTTATTTATTTTGAGTGCATGGGTTTTTCATGGCTAAGTTTGTCCTTCACTCCAAGTGATAGAATTTCAGTTATTTGGCTCTTTTAGAGGTCTTCATATGAAGAGTCACTCTAGTAGAGCTTTCGCCTGCTTTGACCTACTTGAAAATATTATCATGAAAGTATTTCAAAATATCCACATACAAAAACCCTCAAAAAGAGACTGAATACAATGAACAATATGAGGAAGATGTGGGCAAAATATGGGACGAGATAGGAAAATCTGAAATAGATCTCCAAAATAACTTCCAAAATCTGAGCTCAAGCTAGAAAAATCTCCACACAAACCCCCAATCTTGTTCCACTCTCTTATGAATTGAATATGAATAATGAAGTTATCTGCAATGGTAAACCCATATCATATATTTATATAGTCTTGAGAACGTGTCCAGAAGCATTTAAAGCTCAAAAAATTGATTTTTGTAGTGCCAAAAAGTTGGAAATCTGAATTTTAGTGAAAGTTTTCTCGGAGATTGAAAAAACAATTATCTAATATTTTTTTTATGATTAAAAAAATAGCTCTACTGCTTTTGCTTTAATGTTTGACCAATACTTAAGGGAAACTTTTAAGTGCTACTTATGGTTGGAGAGTTCCCTTGAATCTTTATATGTTTATGTGCTTCGTTAATAATTAAATTTTGACTTGGTAAAAACTTTGGTTTATGGTTCAGAGCTTGCTAGGTAAAACAAATCTTGGTTGAAAATGACCAGGTGGTTAAAAAACTTTTGAAAGCTCACCTTCTAGTGAAAGCTAGCAGCTGTAGGAGAAACAATCATTAATTGGATATATATTTGAAGGTTAAAGCTTTAGAAGAAAACCACATGCCTATGTGAAGGGACAAATTCACAAGTGTATTATAATTGTAAAGTTATTTATAACTTTAGTTCTAGAGTTTTTCAAAATCACGAGAATGAGAAAATCTATATAAGTTAGTTTGTATCAACTGACGCGGAGAGAGAGAATGTCAGTAGGAGTTCATTTTGTATGACTGAGTATAGTCGGGCTTCTCTGAGTGAGAAAGCACCTGTAAGCTTCTGAGTTTTTCATAGCTATGAGAAGAACTAAGTAAAGTTCTGTGTATGAGACTCTCTCCATCATCTCCATGCTTGCCTACTGTGTGATGAGTTTAAAAGTTCAGGTTTTCCAAGCAACTCGATGCCTTGCATCGAGTTTGTGTGGATAAGTCATTGTTTTCATTCTTTGAGTTGTATTTGTTGTTGAATCTTCTTAAAACATGAGCTTTGTGGAGCAACTCGATGCGTGGCATCGAGTTTCAGCATAAAGTCGCACATAAAAGTGGTTTTTGCTCATATCTTGTGTTCACACGCTTATTTCAAGAACTAAAAAGTGGCTGAAAAAGCATAAAGTCGATGTCTGGCATTGAATTTTCATTTTCAGACCGTCAGTTTTACTAAAAGGGGCGAAATTTCCAATTTTGGTAGCTCATACAAGGTGATCTTGTGAAGGCCATAAGTTGAGTTCTAGAGATCCATTTCTTGCAAATAATAGCTTGTTGGAAAGCTCTTCTCTTCTACTTTCAGCCATCAAAAGATTTTGGAGAAGTAATATTTGTGCTTGGAGAAAAAAGAGTGAAGGTATGTCATTTCAATGACTAGAAAGTTCTGAAGAAGTAAAGTTCTTGGTTTTGGCTATCATTTCTCAAAGTTTGGAGTGGCAATGAGTTAATGGTGACCATAGAGGTTGTTTAGTGTCACATTAATTCATTTCTTGTGATGTTTCACACATCAACAAGTGGCATGAGAGTAGAAAGGTCCTAGAGAGCGGAAGGCGGCAAAGGTACGAGAAGTTTTTGAAAAGTTTTCATTAAAGTTTGAAAGCTTAAGCATTCAAAGACACAAGGCATCAAAAGGTTACTTCAAAGGTATCTTCATACACAAAGAACTTCAAAAAGTATTATCCTTTATTCTTTAAGCTCAAAAGATTGGAGCAGAAGGAAAGGAGTATGGAAGATCATATCTCCATTGACAAACTGGATAGAGATAATTATCCCGCATGGGTAATGAGAATGGAAGCCTTACTTATGAGTAAGGATCTCATTGTGTACATACCAGGTGAAGAAGAGAAGCCAGTATTTGAAGATGAAAGCCGACCAAAGAAAGAAGAACTGGATGCTTTAAAGCATTGGAAGAAGAAGGATGCAAGTGCAAAAGCTTACATCTATAATACAATCTCGGATCATTTGCTACCACACATCAGAGGATGGATTGGAATCAGCTGAAGATATATGGAATGCATTGGAATATCATTTCCAAAGTACTACCAAAGCAAGGAAAGCAAGTCTATGGTCAAAGTTTACAACATTCAAGAAGAAGCCAAGTCAAAGTATTAGTGATAATGTCACTAAGATGAAGGATCAAGCAGATAGTCTTGGATCCATAGATGAAGATGTTGAAGATCACAGATTGATTGCTCAACTACTTGCAGGTTTGAGAGGGGATGAAAGGTGGAAACCTTTTGTCTTGTCAACAGAACTTTCTTTGAATCATTATGTTCCAGATTTGAACCAGTTGCTTGGTTTGATGCTCACATTTGAGCAAGACTTGAAGGGAAATGGAGATAAAGGACAAAGTTCTGCAATGTACATGAAGAACAAGAAGAAAGGAGATAAAGATAAAGCAAAGGATGAAGAGGAAACAACTTCTCAAGTTTATTATGCAAGAGGTAAAGGCATTGGAAGAGGAAGAGGAAGAGAAAGAGGTTTTGGAAGAGGAAGAGGTAATCAGAATAACAACAAGAAGGCTTGCTTGATCTGTGGATTGAGTAATCATTTGGCTCATGATTGTTGGCACAATCAACAAGGTTATTGTTGGCACAATCAACAAGGTTCAAATCAAAATCAGAATAACAATAGCAGAGGTAGAGGTGAAAGATATCAAAGTTACTCTCAGAGAGGTAGACAAAGTCAAAGAGGAGGCTATGGTAGAGGTGGAGGAAGAAGTTGGAGACAGAATCAATCCTACAACACCACCTACTACAATTATGCAAATGATACACAGAATGAAGGTCATACATCATTGATGATGAACTCAATCAGCACATCAGATAAAGAAGATCTGAAGGTATTTTACATTGACTCTGGATGTTCTAATCATTTGTCAGGGAACATAGAATTGATGTCATAATTGGAAAAAGGCATTTCTAGTCACACAGTTCAAACAAGTGATAATACAAGACATAGTGTACATTCAATTGGAAAAGTGAAATGCAAGGGTGGAGCAGATTTGCTAACCAATGTTTTGTATGTTCCCATAATACCTAAAAACTTGATTAGTGTTGTACAGGTAGTTGAAAAATTTTTTCAAGTCAGGTTTACAAATGAAAGAGTATTTGTTGAAGATCCAGAGAATGGATATAATCATATTGTCTATGGTAAGAAAGAAGGTAGACTCTTTACTTTAAGAGTGCAAGGGAACATTGGTCAAGTTTTGCTCACACATGGTGAAGGAGTGATTACAGAACTTGATCTCTGGCATAAGAGATTAGGTCATTTCAATGAAAGAGGAATTAAAGCTATGGTTGCTAATCAGCCTATACTAAGATTACCAAATGTGCAGAGTCAACATATGATTTATAAATGTGAAGCATGTCAGATGGGAAAAGCACACAGGTTACCATTTCAGAAGAAAAGATTCAAACATGATGGATTACTAGAGCTCATTCATACAGATGTATGGGGACCAACAAAAGAAGGATCTATTAGTGGCTCAAGGTATTATGTTCTTTTCATTGATGATGCTACAAGATGGATAACTTTATATGTTTTGAAGGAAAGATCAGAAGTATTTGGAGCTTTCAAGCATTTTCATGCATATGCAGAGAGAATCACAGGTCAAAAGCTTAAGAGACTAAGGTTTGATGGAGGGGGAGAATACTTCTCCCAAGAGTTCAATGATTATCTTTGGAATGCAGGTATTAAGAGAGAAATAACTTGCAGGTATACACCACAACAAAATGGTGTAGAAGAAAGAAGAAACAGGACTTTGGTTGAGTTTGCTAGAGCTATGATGAAGGAGAAGAATTGTCCAAATTATCTTTGGGCTGAGGTCGTAAATTCAGCTACATATCTTGTGAATAGATTACCATGTGAAGCTCTAAATGGAATGAGTCCATATGAAGCTTGGTGGGGTAAAAAACCAATAATAGATCATTGTAAAGTGTTTGGATCAATTGCATATGCTTATGTGCCATCGCAACTTAGACATAAACTTGAACCAAAGGCAAAAAAATATGTGTTAATTGGTTATGATGAAAAGCAGATGGGTTACAGGTTGTGGAATCCTCTAACCAAACAATTTCTTGTTTCTAGAGATGTTATATTTGATGAACAGAAAAGTTGGTATGCAGATCAAAGTCATACAATTGAAGATTTTGAAGAAGAGGTAAGAAGATGTGAGAAAGGAAAATCAATTGTGTAGCTAAATGAAGATGAAGGCTATATGCAAGCAAGTACATCCAGAGGTGGATTAAAAAGAAGGAATGAAGAAGCTCCTATATTTGATGAAGAGATGTATCCAGTCACATATGAAGAATGTGAACCAAGGAGGTCAAGTAGGACAAGAAGGCAACCGGAAAGATATTCTTATGATACTTCTTACATAACTCAGAAGAACTATGCATATATGGTCTAAGATGATGAAGAACCTCAGAACTATGACGAAGCTAAAGGTAAGAAACAATGGGAAGAAGCAATGAAGGAAGAATTCAATGCACTTGAGGAGAAAAAGACTTGGGAGCTTGTTCCTAAACCAAATGGTAAGAAGGTAATTCGAAATAAATGGGTTTATAAAGTAAAGAAGCTTGCATATGGAAGTATGGCGAGACAAAGCTAGACCGGTGATGAAAGGCTATGCCCAAACCTATGGCATAGATTATGATCAGACATTGAGTCCTGTAGCTAAGATGTCAACTATAAGGACAATCATTGCTATTGCAGCTTCAAAAGAATGGACTCTTAAGTCAGGTGGATATAAAGAATGCATTCTTGAATGGATACATATCAGATGAGGTATACATGGAACAACCTCAAGGGTTTATAGATTCCAGGTATCCAAATTTTGTTTGCATGTTGAGAAGAGCACTCTATGGATTGAAGCAAGCTCCAAGAGCATGGAACTATAGACTGGTGAAGTATCTGAATGATCTTGGATATCAAAGTTCAAGAGAAGATTCAAGTCTACTCATCAAAAGAACATAGGAAGGTACAATCTACATTTGTATTTATGTAGATTACATTATAATCACATGTATTTCAGATGAAGGAATCAAGGAGGTAAAGAGATTACTTGAGAAAGAGTTCAAGATTAGTGATCTAGGAAAGTTATCATACTTTCTTGGAATGGAAGTTACTTATACAGATCGTGGCATATATGTATCACAAGAAAGGTATCTTTTGAATCTATTGAAGAAGTTTGGAATGGAAAATTGCAGAGAAGCTTGAACTCCATTGAAAGTCAACCACAAGCTCCGTAAATATGATGGTGCAGAATATAAAGATATGAGGAAGTATCAATCTCTTGTGGGTAGTTTGATTTATGCTACACTAACAAGACCTGATCTTAGTTATGCAGTGGGAGTTTTATCACAATTCATGCATTGTCCAAAGGACCCACATTGGATTGCAAGTCAAAGAGTTCTCAAATATATCAAAGGAACCATAAAGGAAGGATTATATTATCCTTTTACTTTAGATTTGAAGTTGAGAGCATATAGTGATTCAGACTCGGTAGGTAATCAGGATGACAAAAGATCAACTCATGGCTACATGATATATATTGGTGATAAGCTTGTAAGTTGGTGTTCAAAGAAACAACATACAATAGCATTATCATCAACTGAGACTGAGTACAAAGGACTTGTGGAAGCAGCTAAGGAGGTCATATGGATGTAGACATTGTTCAAAAGCTTGGGCATTGATCAAGGTATACCTACAATACATGGAGATAATATGAGTTCACTTTATCTTGCAGCAAATCCAGTATTTCATGCAAGAACAAAACATATAGAGATACATTATCATTTCCTGAGAGAAAAGGTAATGGAGAAAGAAATTGAAGTGTAGTACATTTCTACAAAAGATTAGATAGCAGACATAATGACAAAGAGTTTGGATGGTGTGAAGACCAGCAGATTCAAAAGCATGGCAGGAGTAAAAGAAAAGAAGATGATATGAAGAAACAAAGAATGTCAATTAGTGATTGAGGGTGAGCGGTTGGAGAAACAATCACTAATTGGACATATATTTGAAGGTCAAAGCTTTAGAAGAAAACCACATGCCTATGTGAAGGGACAAATTCACAAGTGTATTATAATTGTAAAGTTAGTTATAACTTTTGTTCTAGAGTTTTTCAAAATCACGAGAATGAGAAAATCTATATAAGCTAGTTTGTATCAACTGACGTGGAGAGAGAGAATGTCAGTAGGAGTTCATTTTGTATGATTGAGTACAGTCTGGTTTCTTTGAGTGAGAAAGCACCTGTAAGCTTCAGAGTTTTTCATAGCTATGAGAAGAACTAAGTAAAGTTTTGTGTATGAGACTCTCTCCATCATCTCCATGCTTTCCTACTGTGTGATGAGTTTAAAAGTTCAGGTTTTCCAATCAACTCGATGCTTTGCATTGAGTTTGTGTTGATAAGTCATTGTTTTCATTCTCTGAGTTGTATTTGTTGTTGAATCTTCTTAAAACATGAGCTTTGTGGAAAGTCGATGCCTGGCATTGACTTCCCACATAAAAGTGGTTTTGTTCATACCTTGTGTTCACTCACATATTTCAGGAACTAAAAAGTGGCTGAAAAAGCACGAAGTCGATGCCTTGCATCGACTTTTGGTTGCAAGTCGATGCTAGGCATTGAATTTTCATTTTTAGACCGTCAGTTTTACTAAAACGGGCAAAATTTCCAATTTTGGAAGCTCATACAGGGTGATCTTGTGAAGGCCATAAGTTGAGTTCTAGAGATCCATTTCTTACAAATAATAGCTTGTTGGAAAGCTCTTCTCTTCTACTTTCATCGTCAAAAGATCTTCGAGAAATAATATTTGTGTTGGGAGAATAAGCAAAAGAGTGAAGGTATGTCATTTCAATGACTAGAAAGTTCTGAAGAAGTAAAGTTCTTGGTTTTGGCTATCATTTCTCAAAGTTTGGAGTGGCAATGAGTTAATGGTGACCATAGAGGTTTTGTAGTGTCACATTAATTCATTTCTTGAGATGTTTCACACATCAACAGCTTCCAAAGTGATGAATTGCTAAAGTGATGAATATTTCAACAATTTCCAAGAATTTCCAAAAATTCCCTCCCTTAACCCGAGCTAGACAAAAATAATACAAATTGATGGAATGGAATAACCGAATGAGGTGTTTTCTCATATGAAAAAAGGCCTTTTAGAATGGATATAGGAAAAAAAAATATTGGGACCCAGTAAATAACATCATTATTTTTGCTATTGTTAACTTGTTGAGTTGAATATGATCCTTCATTTGTAACATTTGCATTTTTTTGAGCCTTTTAACAAAAGTTCTCTTTGATTGTATTTCCATGAACTTTATATGGATGAAGCTCTTGCACTTAAACTTCGTTTTTTGGAATAGTGTTAATCTCCTCTTCCTTGATTATATTAATGATTCCTTTTAAAGTTGGATTGGGAAGAGTTTGGAGCATTGTCACAATAACATCATGTGAAGGTGGTAGAATTTTTTAGAGTACCACCATAGTTGTATCTTTTTTACATATGCATCCACTAAAGTTAATTGAGTTATGTGGTTGTTGAGCTTGTTGAGATGAACTGAAGTGCATCTTTTAGACATCTGGAATTGATAATAAGTAATGATTAATTTAGATTGTTTAAACTTTAGATATGGCACCGGAAATTGTATCAAGTTTGGTCCAGGCCTCAATTATCAATGTTATATCTGTAATGTGATGATTATATTCATGACGTACACTAAGATCTATGATAAGTTACGCATGTTTGTTCTGCCTAGGCATTGGTGGTTGTCGTTTTCAAGGAGTAGTTCCTGTAAGTTCTGATTCATGAGAAAGTGCTTCATCTTGGTTTGCCAAATATGAAATCCGACTCTTTTGAGTTTCTCAATCATCACTTACCTGAAGATGCCATGTTTGATACTTCTTTAAGAGTAGCAGCTCCATCAAGGGTACCGCCTCCAAAAGCTCCACTTTGGAAAACTTCCTCCTCCAAAAGCAGGTGTACCTACTACATCCTCCTTGAAACACGATCATTTTTGATTCTGGGACTTGAAAGTTAAATGAGGACATAAATTAAGAAAAACGATTAAGATGAATATGAAGATGAGAATATGTTAAAAAATTAAGATAAGATGACCTTTCAAGAAATACTAATGAGATGTAATTGTTATGTATGAAGTGAGAATAATTAAATTAAGAATGCTTGAGCTGAACTTAACAAAATATGATCGAGTTCACCTGAATTGATTTGGTTGAACTGAGATGCCAAATGTGAAATATCTTCTTTTGATACGAAGCCATTAGAATTTACCACAGATTCACACATGTATATCTGAAATTTACGGTTGAAAATAGAGGCTGATTATAATGAATAATCTCAAATTAGAGGCTGAGGCTGAGGCTGACTATAATGAACAATATGAAGATGTAAGCAAAATATGGGTTGAAAATAGGAGCTGTTGAAGAAGATATGAGACTCTGAAATCTGAGGTAGGTCTGCAAAATAACTTTTAAAATTTAAGGTTTAGGTTGGAAAAAAATCTCCACACAAACTCTCAACCTTGTTCCACTCTCTTATGAGTTGAATATGAATATGAAGTTACTTTCTTAAAAAAAAAAAAAATTATTATTATTATTCTTGTCAAGAGGAAGTTCTGCAGAAGCCTAATCTTCCTTGCTTGAATAGATTGAAAGAACAATTGTACATGTGAATGGGCATAGTACCCATGGGACCCCCTTGTATCCACAACTCTCTTGCCATAGGGAGGGGTTGAACCCTCACCCCTGCTTCAAGAGGCAAAAGGCCCAACCAAGCAGCCTAATGCACGCAGAGATATGAAGTTATATTCAATGGGGGACCTATGCCATGTATTTAGAGACATAAGAAAATGTCTAAAAGCACCCAGAAAGATAAAAAAATTGGATTTTTAAAAGTTTGAAAAGTTGAAAATATGAAATTAATGAAATATTTTTTTGAAGGCTGAAAAAACAATTGTCTAGTTTTATCGTATGATAGAAAACAGCTTTATTACTTTTGCTTTTGATTTCCTTTGTTTTTATAGTGTTTTTGACCAAGATTTGACTTGATTTTGCTATTTGACCGGATTATGAATCATGCAAGAACTTGAACTGTAATTGAGCAAAACCTTTTATTGTTGGATAGCTTTCTTTAAACTCTATGAATTTATGCGATGGGTCAAAGTTTGTTTTTTGACTTGATAAAAACCTTGATCATGGGCAAGAACCCGATGGTTTGAGGGGGAACATCATAGCTCTTTGTCTAGGTTATGTATGGTAAAATTTGAAACTTGATGCTTGTTTGGATAGGTGTGCAAGTTAGATATCATTCTTTAATTTTTTTATTAAAAAAAAGATTGATTTCAAATACTCCATTCAACGTATATATTTTTAATTTTCTTTTTGAAAATGAATGTTCTTTGGAATTAGTTTATTATTATTTTGGATTTTGAATACATTTTACATTATATTTTATGAAATTTTCATTTTCATTTTTGCAGTTTTTCATCACTTAATTTTTTAATCTTTTAGTCTTTATTTTTTTGTACAATCTGTTGTTGGTATTATTTTTTGTTTGGGTTTAATGTATATTCTTTTGTGTTTCTTATCTTTAGTTCATATGTTTGGATAAATCTTAACTTATGAAGATATTCAATACTTACGTGGAATCTTGACTTATGCAGCACTTAAGGAGCTTATTTCTTTGGGTGCAGCTCATGGGATGTTTTCACCTGCATGCCCATTTATGTAACAAGGATTGCCTGGGAATTCATTTCAGGAAAATCTTCCTATCTTGCAGGACGGAAATCAGAGAATGTCTCAAACAATTTGCTTCAACAATCTGTAATACCTGTGGGAGTTCAGATAACTTTTCATGGAAGATAATTACAGAGTTTTTCTCTACATTGGCTGCTTTCCATGTATTTATATCTGCTACAGAACCCTTCTGATGGCATTCCCTAGTGGTTGTCAGCCACCTGATTGGTTTGCCCTGCTTGATTCTCCAAGAAGTGCTTGTCAAAATTTTTTAACCTGTAAAATTTTCTCTATTGATTCTTTGCTTCATGTGCAGGCAGCAAGTGCTCAACTTAAGGGATTAGTGGATGCTAATATGTTAGCTACTTTCTGCTAACTTTAGCTAACTCTGGCATTAGCAGACTTGGTTTTCTTCCTGACTCCAAGTAGTTTCTATATCGTTGATCACAATCTTGTTTTTACCTATGCTTCCCTGTGTCCCTTTGTGAGAGGATTTGGGGCACACTTTGATCCACATGAAGAGAAGAAACAAGATCCTTTTTATGAACACAAAAATTGGTATACATTTATACAAATTTATGCCTTTCAAACAAGATCACAGGACGGTTCAAAAAGAGAGTTTGAGAAAGAAAAGGCGATGAGAGACTTCTTTTGTTGCAGGAGAAGACAGAGTGAGGAAGTTCACCTCACTTCTAACAGTACCATCATAACTGGGAGATTATCAGATGAGGGCAAAGGCCCTTGAGATGCAAATGATGATGGTGGTGATGGTGGAAATGAAGAGATTGGCCTTCATGCCGTAGAAAGTCTTTGTTGCTTTGAGATTGATTTTTGTAGCTTTAGCATCCTTCAATCCAGACCTAGAGGCTTGAGAGGCGAGAGAAGAGTGCCCAATTTCTCATGGTTCACTGCCGCAATGATTCAACCATGGCTTTTTAGTATTCAATCTTACGGCTGTTGTCGTGGTGTATGATCTGCCATAGCACCATTAATATTTATTCGATCTTGCGGCCTTTGTCCTGATGTATGATCTGCCATAGCACCATTAATTTCTTTCTATTAGCAGGTGCCAGAGGCCCTGAAACTTGAGACTCCACCTCAATCGACATCATTCGATCTTTCATTTCCTACTGAGTCTTGATTGGATATTTATTCGATCTTGCGGCCTTTGTCCTGATGTATGATCTGCCATAGCACCATTAATTTCTTTCTATTAGCAGGTGCCAGAGGCCCTGAAACTTGAGACTCCACCTCAATCGACATCATTCGATCTTTCATTTCCTACTGAGTCTTGATTGGATGTGAACCTCATTGTATGGGTCTGGAGACTCTTCCGTGATGAGGCCTCCTTTCCATATGTATCCCTTTCTATTTTGAGGTAGGATAAGATGAAAGAAATTTGTGTCCTCCCTTTAGTAATCCTACTCCTGAGAAAAATTTTCTTCTGTAATTGAGCATCATTTCAAGGTGAACTTTGTGAAAAGCCACACAGATCCCTCCCTAGGAAGCTGCCTCTCACTACTGTATACGAAGATTAAGAGCTGCAGGAGCAAGCCCCTTTTGAGACATGTCCAAGCCTATGTACTGTATGATAGCATGTGCAGCACGTGTACACAGGGACCAGAGCTTTGAGTGTCTTCTGTATCTCTTTCACCTGTTTTTTGTAACTTTCCTTTTGGTAACCGTAGACAACTAAAGGTATGTTACCTTTGTACTACCTTTGGTAGCCACAGTCCAAAAGGAGGGAGCATATTCACTGGGCTTGGGATGGGGCTTGAACCCACAGCTTGAGCCACACAACTGGCTTTGATGGACTTATGCATAAAGACCTTGATATACCTTTCAATTTAAAGTTACACCTGCGCAAAAAGCACTTCTCTCTCTCTCTCTCTCTCTCTCTCTCTCTCTCTCTCTCTCTCTCGCACGCGTGCGCACACGCGCGCACACACACACACACACACACACACACACACACACACACACACACACACACACACACACACACACACACACACACACACATGCATGCACACACACGCACACACACGTGCACACACGCACGTGCACACACACACACACACACGCACGCAACACACACACACACACACGTGCACATGTGCGCACATGTACACACAAATACAAACATGCACATGCGTGTGCGTGCATTCCCATACATGGGTGGGCATATGTGGACATTTGTGTGTGCCTGCATGTGTGCGCACACACTATATCACACACACACAACACAAACACACACACACACACGGAGAACACGTGTGTATGAATCCTCATACATGGGCAGCCACATACAGACATGCGTGTGCACACACCACCCCCCCAAAAAAAAAGCTCAAAAGAGAAACCCAAAACATGGTCTGGGCCACTGTTATGTCATGTTTACATTCTGGGCCAATGCCCATCATATGGGCAAGAGGAAAGGGAAGAAAAACTTTTAGGGCTATCTGTTGAGGCAGGTGCATGTACTACTAGACGTGTAGAATCCTGTGAACTGGTGTCAAGTGTTGATTCCTTGTGCTTCAAGATAAGCAGTATTATTGTTACAATTCTATGTTGCTGGCAGGATGACAGGAAATCACTTGTAATTCTAAAAAATGTAGTGGTACGTTTTTATAATATCTCTATGTACATAATCTAGAAACCATAGATCCATGCTTATCCAATTTATTATCCGTAGTGATGCACATGCTCGCACCTATGAGAATCACTGAAAAGGAAATGTTCTCTACACACACACACACACACATTAGATTTATTGGAGTTCGCCAAAGCTTGCAAGCTTTTCCGATGGGCAGGTACCAGGAGGTGGAAAGATACGCAGCACATGGGTGTATCCAAAAACAGGAGGTAACGTTTATCCTTTCACCCTTGCGAGTCATTCCTTTCGGCACTACCATTGGTGGTGCTTAGATAACGGTCATTTGTTCATTCCAACATTTAAAAGCTTTAAAGCTCTCACAGTAGCAAGCATTGGGACCAAGGTGATAGAAAGCTTCCTTGAAACTTGGTACATCACAAGGTGTTGTAGTTGTTCCTTATTTTTATTACGAGGTGGAATGTGAGGTTATGATCTGTAATGCTGGAAGTCACATAGCAATTGTTGGATAAACTCTCTCCGATGGTTCCTCCAACAAGAATTTCTGAGGGATTGATTGACAAGATCACACATCCTCTAGGGGAATTGGTTTTGGCCTCTTGAGGTGGAGGTCCACGTCCCGTAGGGGAATTGGTTTGGCTTTGGCCCCTTGAGGTGAAGGTCCAGGGTTCAACCCCCGAGCTGGACATGTAATGGCTTAGGCCGGTTAAAGTACTTGTAACCAAGTTGTCACCTTGTCTAACGCTCGGTTTGTGGGATACGAGGGGTTCTATGAGTATTATGCCCATTCACTTGTACAATTGCACTTTCAAAGTTAAAGCTCGGGGGAGTGGGCCTCTGTTGAACCTCCATTAAAAAAAAAGATCACACAACGGAGTATAGAGTGTATGCGGAAACCTATAGGGCCCAAACCCACTACACACTAAAAACAAGGAAAGCTTGGGTTTGAGATGTGTGGACTCTCGATGTGGACTCAAAGAGAAACATGAACAGCTTCGGGATCAAGTATAAGAGGCTCAATGGAAAAAAGAAAAGGATAAAAGCCATCAATCTACAACAGGATAAGTGAATTCACTCCAACGAACAATGATGTGGCCGAAAGTCTTTTAACATTAGGCTGGTTCGCAAGAAAAAGACTAAATTGAGATTAAGAAGGAAAAAAGACATCAAAGAGTTCAATGATAACAAGGCTAATGATGACTCAAATTCAAGTGTCTGAGAAGCTCTTATACCATTGGAGTGGCTCTTTGATACCAACCTATGGATGTGCAAAGAAATTGAATAAAGAAAGCAAAGATTCTTGGCAAATTCTACAAACTTATTGGACTTTGTTTAATGATGAGGTAGACCCTTTCTAGGCGTTGAGATGATGATGGCCATGATCTATTTATGACCATATTTCTTGAGGATGATGCACCCTAAAAATGAAACAACCAAGATTCGATGAATCTTGTTCTCATGGACACAACGATAATCGGTAGATCAACTTCTCAAAGAGTCAAGGATTGATGCCCATATATCCAAGTGAGATTGGAACAATCAGAGGTGGAGAGCTACAAGGCGCTCATCGACATGGGTGCCATGTTCAATATCATACGCATGTCAATTGTTGTTGGAGTTTGAGGTCTTCGAAAGCACACAAACAACACCAAGAAGAAGACGAAGTACTTGATCCCAAAAACTGCAAGGTGGTCATCGACATGGGTCCCATGCTCAAGATCATATGCATGTTGTTAAAGTTTGAGGTTTGTGGAAGCACACTAACAACACAAAGAAGAAGAAGAAGAAGAAGAAGAAGAAGAAGAAGAAGAAGAAGAAGGATCAACACAAGCATAATGAAAGTCACAAAATAAAGATAGTTTCCAAAAGTGGGTGTCTATATAAGACCACAAACATCATTGTGGATAAGCTGAAATTTTTGAGTAGCTCGTATTGAATCATCTTTTGGGAAGGAGGAACGTTGCATTTTGCCCAAAATATAGCCTTCATAGACATGTTTACCAGGTGCCTTAAGTTTGGGCAAAGAGGATACCATTTCATATTTGTGCATGCATAGCAAACTAGCAAAATTCAGATGACCAAAGCGTGCATGTCAAAGCTTTGCATTTGACATAGCATGAAAATCTTGAACTACACATGATGAATCATTCACAGATTTTGCATAATCTATGAGCTTATACACAATCCACGACATAAAATGCCAGAAGCAATAATGACATCGCCATTTGATATATCATGAACTGCACATCTGTCATCAATAAATTTCACAGCCAAGACGATCTTAGCTAATGTTGAAACTAATTAGCAATAACAAACTTTTCTTGATCCTTGGCACAAATAAAGCATCCGACAATGTAAAAGAACTACCATTAGCAATAGCCAGAATGATCTTACCAACTCCCATGACATGACAAGAGGAGTTGTAAGCACATGTGACAGTATTCCCTGTAGGAGTAGGCTCAAGTGAAGTGAAGAAACTGCATTGCGAGGTAATATGTTTGGTTGCCTCACTATCAAAGTACCAAACATCCGAGTCTGCTGCACATACAATGTTCATGAGAAGATGGGTCATAGCTTCAAACAGTAATAAATGCCCATTCTTCATTCTGTACAAGATTTACAAACTCTGATTTGGGTGTAGAGGCCTCTGCAACAACCATTCTAGCCTCTTTTTTCTTTGCCTCTTTTGCGGTTAGTTTTGGACAACTCTTTATGAGATGATCATTTCTTTTACAGTATTTGAAAAACAATTTTTGTATTTTTGTTTTTTTTTTCTCGTCTTTGTCATCCTTCTTTGATTGTGCAAAATTAGTAGATTTCTGCTTACTAGTAGATGAGCTCCATTTACCTTTGCCCTACTGACAAGCTAGAAAATCTTAATCTACAACACATATAATGGACCTACTGTGTAGACTCATCTTCTTGCAGCAGAATAGAGACTAACTTCTCAAGTGTTAAGACATTTGGATTTCCTTTCATCATCAATCGAAGAGTAGAAGCAAAAATTTGATATGAATCTGGAAGACCATTCATAACAGTTTGCACAAGTGAACTATTTGGAAAGACTTCATTAGCAAAAATCAACTACTCCAAATATTTGATCTTTCTCAAAAAACTGTCCATGGAATCTCCTTCATTCATGTGTGTACTCTCCAACTGTTTTCGGAGGTAAGCAATACGAGCCTCGTTCCTTGCTTGGTATAAGGTGGTAAGTGTATCTCAAGTATCCTTTGCGATTTTTCAAGAGCGAATGTGAGGATAAGGTGGTAAGGTGGTAAATGTATCCCAAGCATCCTTTGCTATTTTGCACGTTTGACAGTCAAGGCTATCGATGCATGTGCCTGAGCATCTCTGCCATCCTAACAAAGTTTCTCTTCACTAGGTGCAGTAGGAACTACAACACGAATAAGAACATGAAGAACATCATCTTCAACGTCATCTGCATCACCTTCAATAACTGTAGTTGTAGTTGTAATAGGACGTTTTTTAACACCCTACACAATATTCCATAGTGCCTTTGCAACCAATACATGACACATCATATATGCCCATAATGGGTAATTGGTACCATCCAACTTATCCTCAACAACCAACATACAGAATACATCACTACTTTCAGCCATGGCGATTGACTAAAATACCTTGATGCAAAAAAATGACTGTATCTCAAAAAGTTGAATAGAACTACCTATTGACTTCTACTAAACTTGTAGCAGACTTCAAGATGCTTGCACTGGTGAATCAAAACTTGTATATATGTTTGGCACAAGAAGATAAAATTGCTTGCACATGCACTGTGATAGTGCATTCGAATGTTGAAACGAGCTCAGATTGTGATTTCGACACACAGAGCAAAGCCGTATTGAACTCCTAATTATCGTGAGTATGCTTACGAATCTTCATGTGATTCTGAGACTGTGATTGGAGGGTGTTGATGATGCCTTAGATGAAGCAGCGACCTGCTCTGATACCAATTCTTAGAGTTTGAGGTCTTCAGAAGCACGTGAAGAGCACAAGGAAGAAGAAAAAGCTTGGAGCACAACATTAAGTAGTGAATGTATTACCAAGAGAATGTACAAAGATTAGTAACTCGTTAGGATTGTAGGCATATATACAAATCGAGGGAAAAAAACCTCCTAACAAGGAAAAAAAGTGCCTCGATGGTCCGAATGTGTTCACACACATCACTATTGAAAATATATCAAAATTGTACAAGACATCCAAGGACTTTTAGAACCCATAGATTCTGACTTCACAAGCTTAGGCAGATATGCAATCCAATCTCTTGGTGTGGTGAAACTCCCATGTCACATTGGCGATACAAGCATGCAAGTGGAGTCCCAATGATCAAGATGAATGTGTTATTAAGTTTTCAGCTTTAGCCAAGATTGGCTTGGTTGTGAAATTTGTTGATTGATTCCAAGATGTTATCTTGGGTCAAGAATGTCTTCATGTTCACTTTCTTGAGTTGGATGTTGCTCAAGGCATTTTGTTAGCTAGGGTGAATGAAAAGGATATTTGCACTTAATTAGAAGGAATGCCTCTAGCCTCTACCTTCTGGTCCAAAGCTATGAGGTGACTATGCAAAATATGGTCAAGAGTTATGGCCCATGTCTCCTTTTGGATTGAGCATAAGATGAGGAAGAAACCTTTGACTTTGATAATTGAGAATTAGAAATTCCTCCAAAATTTGAGGACCAACTGGAGGAATATGCACAAGATGGGGATCACAACTTAGAGAACTTGTCCGATAGCCCCAAAACATATAAAGGATTTACCCAACCATGGAAAAATGCAGGTTAGAAGATCTCATCGATGACTCTATGATGCCTTATGATGAAGTTAAGGAGGGGTTTTGTCTCAGTTAGGCCGAGTGTATCAACTTGAGTAAGTCACTTCTTACCTTTGCATCCATCCTAATAAGTTGATATATGCAGACCTTATGATGAGTTTCCTTTAAAATTTCTTCAATATCTACATCATGTGCATGTACATGAGGGTGAGCCCATTGGTCCCTTAGTGAATTTCTCACCTTCTCAAAGCTTTTTCAATGGCCTTATGCTTGTTCAATTCGTCCTTCTTCCCATCTTCTTTCTCCTTGGGTCTCTGTTCTTCTAGACGAGTTGTTGTCGCTTGCCCAGCTCTGATCAATACATGTGCCACAGAGGGTGAAACAACAAAAGAATGTAGAGACATACCTTCTTCTCGTGGAGAGACTGATATCATGTGAATTGGAGCAGGGCGGTTGCGGAGGCAATCCCTCATATAATGGTCTTTGGCATCAGGGTAGTGTTGACAGGGAGATATGCCCTCAGGTAGAGAGCACTTACTTTGAATATGCCCATATTCTCCTCATCAATAGCACATGAGTGGTCTAAATATACCTTGGTCGGTTTGAGTAGTTCTCCTCCCTATTGTGTGAAAATGATGTGCTAGCATAAAAAGTGTTTAAGACTTGTGAATTACCTCTTTATTGAATTCCCTTTTGATAGTTTTTGCCATAAAATTGGAAAGTCACTAGATTTGGATAATTCAAGTTGGAATGTCCACTATTATTGCACATTGTACACCATACTTGCCTACAGATTTCCTGAGTAGTTTGTAACTCCTCTACTTGTTGAAGTTGCATCAATAAGTCGTCACTGTGTCGTGTGGTGGCGAGGTAACTTTCTCTTCTGGCAAGCTTTGTTACATTTTAAGTGCTTCCAATTCCATCCTAAGCTGTTCAATCAGGTTTGAGAAGGTGATGTAATTGGGTTGACTTTTTCCTTCAAAATGTACTCTTGCATGCATGAGATGGTCACCAGGAAGTCCTCCAATGTAGCATCTAACCTTAGAGACTCTCGTAGATTTTGTTTAGAAGACATTGGGGGGGCCTTCTCAATCCATTTCTTCACCAAGAAGTCACCTAGAGCATGTGGAAAGCGAGAAACAAGAGCTTTAGCATGCATATAGAGATTGTGAGCTTTAAATTTTCTAGTTGGTTCAAAGCTCATTCAAAGGAGTTGCTAGGAACAAATGTCTAGCAGAAAGCCGTCTTCAAGGCCTCCCAAGTGGCAAAGTGTCCATCTACATGTTGATTATACCAAATTTTTCAAGTCCAAGAGTAGATGGAAACATGATGGTTTTGCAATCCTTGTCCTTGACATAAGGAGATGAATCTCCTTGCATGATCATTGGCATCTTTGTGCACTAAACCCTTGAAAGTAGGAAATCTGATGTTTAATCTTGATAGCATTTGAAAGATCCTCCATTGATGCTTGGGTATTGTCAAAGGTGCTAGAGTTGGAGTCTAGTGCTTTCCTAGCCTTCTCTTTAGAAGGAGGTGTTAGAGCTAAATCTTGAGAAAAGTCAATGGGAAGAGTTAATGGTATAGGGATAATTGGCCGTCGAGAAGAATAACGAGATGAGTTTTTTTTATCATAATTCTTTATGGGACTCTTGTGCAAACAAAGAGAATCTCTAGCTACTCAGGTATGGGTTATGTACTCACTCACCCAAGTTTGGGTTGGAGCCTAGCAAGGCTCAAAAATCAAAGAAAATTAGAAAGAAGAATCCTTACTTCGAATAGGTGCCTCACACAGATCATGCAAGTATCCCATCGGGCATGCCAAAATTGTAGAAGAGAGACCTGAGAACTCTTTTTAGGAACAAGAGTAGATCCGCTCCCCAAGACACCTACTCAAGGGGGGTTCTCCTTAGGGAAGTATACCCTCTAACATACTTGTGCAAAGGACAATTCACAAATGGAAAGTACAAGAAAGCGGACTTCACAAGGTTTTAACGACTTGAAATTGCATCGAGAGATTCATAGAGAATTAGGGAGTATGACTGTTGATATATTTAGGTAGTGATGTGTGTGAACACTCTAGGACCGCCGGGACACTTTTTTCCCTCTTCAGGAGGTTTTTTTCCCCCAGCTTATATATATGCCTATTGCCCTAATGGGATACTTATCTTTGTACATTCTCTAGTAATACATTCAGTATTGTATATTGTACTCCAAGCTTCTTCTTCTTCCTTGTGTTGTTTACGTGCTTCAGCAGACATCTAACTCCAACAATTGGTATCAGAGCAGCTCGTTGCTTCATCTAGGGCGCCGTCGAAACTCCTCCGATTGCAGTCTCAGAATCGCACGAAATTTGATGAGCATACTCGGTTTCAAAGATCAAAACGGCTTCGCTGTATGGTGCCGAAATTGCGATCTGAGCTCGTTTTGGCCTCTGAACGCACTATCGCAGCGCTTGTGCAAGCTATTTTGTCTTTTTGTGCCAAAGCTATATACCAGTTTTTGTTCGCCAATATAAGCATCTCGAAGTCTGCTACAGGTCTAGTGGAATTTATCTGGGCAGCTCTGTTCAACTTTTTGAGATACAGTCAATTTTCTGCATCAAGGTATTTTAGTCACTGGCCATGGCTGAAAGTAATGATGTATTCCATATGTTGGTTATTGAGGATAAGTTGGATGGTACCAACTACCCGTTATGGGCTTATATGATGCGACATATGTTGGTTGCAAAAGGACTGTGGAACATTGTGCAGGGTGTCGAAAAACGTCCTATCACACCTACAACTATTACAACTGCAGGTACTGAAGCTGATGCAGAAGGTGTCGAAGATGATGGTATTCTACATATTCCTGTTCGTACTACAGTTTCTACTGCACCTACTATAGAGCAGATTCGTTGGGATGGCAGAGATGCCCAGGCACATGCATTGATAGCTTTGTCTGTCAAACGTGCCATTATTCCTTATATTTGCTCTTGCAGAACAACTAAGGATGCTTGGGATACACTTACCACATTGTACCAAGCTAGGAATGAGGCTCGTGTTGCTTACCTCCGAAAACAATTGGAGAGTGAGCATATGAATGAAGGTGATTCTATGGGAAGTTTCCTAACAAAGATCAAAGACTTGAAGGAACAATTGATTTTTGCTAATGAGGTTATACCAGATAGCTCACTTGTGCAGAACATTCTGAATAGTCTTCCTGATTCATATTAGAGTTTTGCTTCTACTCTTCGGTTGATAATGAAAGGCAATCCAAATGCCTTGTCATTTGAGGAGTTAGTCTCTGTTCTATTGCAGGAAGAGCAGTCCAGACAGAACATGTCCATTATGCGAGTTGCAGATCAAGCTTTCCTGGCTAATCAGAAGGGCAAAGGAAAATGGAGCTCTTTAACTAGTAAGCAGAAATCTGCTAATTCTGCATATTCGAAGAAGGAAGATAAAGATGAAAAGAAATCAGAAAAGCAGAAATTGTTTTGTAAGTACTGTAAAGGGAATGATCATATCATAAAGAACTGTCCAATGCTGGCTGCTAAAGAGGCAAAGAAGAAAGAGGCTGGAATGGTTGTTGCAGAGGCCTCTACACCAAAAGCAGAGTCTGCTAATCTTGTGCAGGAAGAAGAATGGGCGTTTACTACTGTCTGTAGTTTTGAGCCATCTTCTCATGAGCAGTGCATGTTTGCAGTAGACTTTGATGTTTGGTATTTTGATAGTGGGGCAACCAAACATATTACCTTGCAGCGCAGTTTCTTCTCTTCACTCGAGCCTGCCCCTACAAGGAATACTATTACATGCGCCAACAACTCCTCTTATCCTGTTATGAGAGTTGGTAAGATCATTTTGACTACTGCTGATGGTAGTTCTTTCACTTTATCAGATGCTTTATTTGTGCCAGGGATCAAGAAGAACCTGTTATTAGTTTCTACATTAGCTAAGATTGGCTTGGTTGTGAAATTTGTCGATGAAAGTTGTACAGTTCATGATATGTCAAATGGCGATGTGATTATTGCTTCTGGCATTTTATGTTGTGGGCTGTATAAGCTCATAGACTATGAAATATCTGTAAATGATTTGGCATGTACAGTAAATGATTCTCAATGTCAGATGCAAAGCTTTGGCACGCATGCTTTGGTCATCTGAATTTTGCTAGTTTGCTATGCCTGCAGAAATCTGAAATGGTGTCCTCTTTGCCCAAACTTGAGGCACCTAAAAAACATGTTTATGAAGGCTGTATTTTGGGCAAAATGCAACGTTCGTCTTTTCCAAAAGATGGTTCAGTTCGGGCTACTCAGAAATTGCAGCTTGTACATAGTGATGTCTGTGGTCCTATGCAGACATCTTCTTTTGGGAATTATCTTTTCTTCGTGACTTTCAATATGTCTTCTGATTTTAATACATTTCTGGTTGAACGTGGGATAAAACACCAGTGTACAGTGCCGTATACACCTCAACAGAATGGAGTTGCTGAATGAAAGAACATGTCACTCACGGAGATGGCGAGGTGTATGGTCAAGAGTCAGGCTTTACCACATAGTTTCTAGCTTGAGGCTGTCATGTGTGCAACATATGTACAACTTCTCAGCCTTTGCAGGTTTCATGTGATGATGCAGATAATTCCATTTCTGATGCAGATGTACATGATGCACTTATTGATGAGAGAGCTGATATTGAGCAGGCAAGAACTATGCCAAAATGGGTGGTGCAGACCTTGCATGACAGTAAATTAGATGCACCTCTGTCATATCGTACTCGATCAGGCTCTCATAGTGCCTCTTTTGCATCAGATTGCTATGCTATGGCTGCATCTAGTCTCTGTGATGAGAATGAGCCTGTTTTGTTTAATGAAGCACAAAATTCAAAAAATTGGATGGCTGCTATGCAATCTGAACATGATGCAATATTGAAGAATGGTACTTGGTCTTTATGTGACTTGCCTCCTAGCAAGAAGGCCATTGGCACTAAGTGGGTATACAAGTTGAAGCGTAAACCTGATGGTATAGTTGACAGGTATAAGGCTAGGCTTGTTGCAAAGGGTTATGCGTAGGAAAGAGGCATCGATTTTGATGAGACTTTTGCACCTACATGCCGTATGACTACTGTTCGGAGCATTTGTGCACTTGCAGCCCATCATGGTTGGAATGTACATCAGTTGGACATTAAAACTGCATTTCTGAATGGTGACTTGCATGAAGAAGTGTATGTTCTTCAGCCCGGTGGCTTTGTGCAAAAAGGGTGTTACACAAGAAGTTTGTGTGGATTAGGCGGTCTAGTAGCATGTTGAATATGAAAATAAAGTTGTCAAAAATGTTTTTTCTAAATAATTAGAGAATTGTTGATGGTTGTATTGACGTTCATTGGGTGTGTGCATTTGTTAGCATGGAGAGGTTCTTGAGTGCAGGATTTGCAATAGGAGGGTGCATGTGTGAGTATGAGAATGTGAAGGTACATGTGTGTTTGAGAGTCGATGAATGGATGTATGTGTTGATTATGATATGCGGACATTTTGAATTTGTATTGTGATAATCAGATGTGTATCAAAAAGGATCCAAGAGTGTTTGAGTATATGGTTGCATTTCAAGATGGTGTGAAAATATAACATGGCTACCAATATAAGTGCTTGTGTGGTTATGAGTAGGAGAAGGGATGAGAAAGAATATTAAGTGTGGGGGGATATGTTACCCTCAGATATGCCATAAAAAAAAGGATCATGAAGCACTTATTCTCGATTAAATTTGTGAATTGAAGCCCATTTTCACCCTCTGAGAACCTCAACTTCCAGGTGTTTGTGGATTCACGATGTCTTAAGGAAGGACTGCCCTTATTATTCTTTGTTGGAGAAAAAAGAATCTTATGAAAAAATTGGAAGAAAAGAAGAAAAAATAATGTTGCCCTACAACATTACCTCCCCATTTCCCCCTATGTGGGCATGTGTCAGAGTGTGAAAGGGGAGTTTTATTGCTCAACTTTGAAAGAGATTGGGAGTAACGGGGGATCGTACTCTGTCCCTCCCTCACTTGCGGGCTGTGTCAGCCTCTTCTGGCATGCATGGAGAGGGCAGGCAGGAGTGTCAGGGTGTCTTCGGCTGACGACTACAAGTGGGGGGCTCTCCTTCTGCTTCTAGTTTTTTGGGTGTGCAGGCACCGGGGAAGAATGGAAGGGATTTGCGAGAGAGTTTGGGGAGCTTGAGTTGGGCTTCAACATCAGCTTAGGGAGAATTAGTCGTTTCTCAGCTATACTCAGATTCAGAAATCGTATAAGAGAGCTTCGCGTAAGCAGTGAGACATTCTCTACTTAGTTGGATTAAGGAAGAGCGGGTTACATACCATTGTGCATGGCTCACAGCTTACTGAGAGGAATGGGCCTCATCGACTTCCTCATGCGAGAAAGCTCGTTTGCACGCGTCAAAGCGGAGGACGACGGAGGGGACGAGGATGAACACTTTGATGATGCCTCCAACGGCAGGACCCCTTGCAGTCCAAGAAAGTGGATACGGGAGTTTTCTGCTCTTGCAAATGTGGTTGCTTCTCATTGTGCAAGAATATTGTTGCTATCTCTTGAAGAGCTTCAATGCCAGTTCAATGATGAGATTCCTGAGTTTGCAAAAGCTTCAGATAGTTACGCTCGGAATATGCTAGAATATTGTTGTTTGAGAGCTCTTGGAGTTTTGACGAGTGTAACAGACTATTTATCTGATAAGGATTTCGGGCAGCTAACAAAGGGCATGAAAACCAAGTGTGCAGGTTAAAGAAGGCATTATATGGTTTAAAGCAAGCACCACGTGCTTGGTATGAGAATATACATGCCTATCTGATTGCACATGGTTTTGAGAACAATCCAACTGAAAGCACCTTATATGTTAAGCGTGCTAATGATGTGCTTCTGATCGTTGTTGTCTATGTTGACGACATGTTGCTCACTGGTTCTATTGAGAAGCATATTGCTGATTTTAAGGCTGATTTGCATGCCTCATTTGAGATGTCTGATTTGGGGAATTTGCATCACTATTTGGGCATTCAGTTTATGAAAGTTGATGGTGGAATGGCTTTGTGTCAAACGAAATATATTGACACATTATTGCAGTGTTTTGGCCTTGAAGACTGTAAGCCTATTGCCACTCCTATGGAGACAGGTTTACGATTGAGTCTTCATGATGCTTGAGATGCATTTGATGCTGTTCTCTATCAGCAGGCTGTTGGATGCTTGATTTACTTGTGCATTACTCGGCCAGATATTCAGTTTGCTATCTCAGATGAGCAGGTTTATGCATTGCCCAGGAG
The DNA here is from genome assembly GCA_020310875.1 of Ceratopteris richardii. Taxonomy (NCBI): domain Eukaryota; kingdom Viridiplantae; phylum Streptophyta; class Polypodiopsida; order Polypodiales; family Pteridaceae; genus Ceratopteris; species Ceratopteris richardii. The sequence goes on along the minus strand of CM035428.1, from coordinate 156,892,127 downwards.
TCAAGCATTGGCAGGCGGTTAAGCGCGTCTTTCGCTATTCGAGTGGTACTCCGCTACTTGGGTTGTTTTATCACAAGGGGGGATCACTACCAACAGATTTGCATGCTTTTTTTGACTTTGATTGGGCTGGTTGCTATGACACTCGTGTGTCCACTAGTGGCTTTTGCTTGATGCTTGGTAGCTCTATCTTGGTTGATCAAGAAGCAGCCTACTATGGCCACTTCCAGTTGTGAGGCTGAGTATAGGGAAGCTTTCACAACTACTTTTGAGTGTGTGTGGCTCAGACGCCTTATGGCCAATTTGGGTGTTGGTCAATCTTTTGCCACCACCATCTTCACTGACAGTCAGAGCACATTGGCAGTTGCGAGGAACCCTGTGTTCCATGCTTGCACTAAGCACATTGAGGTGCATTATCATTATGTCAGGGAGAGTTTCTCTACTGGGGAGATCAACTTGGCATATGTGTCCACACAGGAGAACATTGTAGACCTTTTCACGAAGGCTCTACCTAGGGAGAAGTTTGAAGCTTTCCGCAAAGCTTTGGGCTTACTTCCTTTTGTGGAGTGATTTCCACATAGCTTGGCACTTCCTTATACATGAGTGCCAGCTACTTGTTCATTGCATCACTCCTAGGGGGCATTTGTTGATATATTTAGGTAGTGATGTGTGTGAACACTCTAGGACCATCGGGGCACTTTTTTCCCTCTTCAGGAGGTTTTTTTCCCCCGACTTGTATATACGCCTATTGCCCTAATGGGCTACTTATCTTTGTACATTCTCTAGTAATACATTTAGTATTGTGTGTTGTACTCCAAGCTTCTTTTTCTTCCTTGTGTTGTTCACGTGCTTCAGCAGATGTTTAACTCCAACAATGACAACATGCGGCAGGACACACAACTCGAATGATCCCACACTAGCTCTATTGTTGCTACTTGGTCATCCTTAAGGTTACTACTCCTCTTACTAGCAAGGATCCCTTTCCACTGATAGCACAAGCAGTTAGCAATCAACTAGGGAGATCATCACCAAGGGTCTAACGACAGCCACATACTCACAGATCATGTGCAACTTCAAATTCCTCAAAAAATGCAAGAACAAGTGATGATTGATATGAAGATAAGCTCTACAAGCATTACAAAAGTAGGCCAATATGTCCTCAGAAAACAAACATTGTACTAATGAACGCAGGCATAATTTCTTATATAGACACCAAGGGGCCAAATGAATGGCTTTGCCCGATTCTTGATGATCCTTAGAGAGAGCGAAGATTAGCATCTGACATGGATTGCGTTCCCCAAAATGGCATGACTGGTGGCCTGGTATACGAAATCTACTTATAGTAAGGAATTACTCTGGCAAGCCACCAACCCTAGAGCACCTAATTTTAGACCTCCTGATCGATCCTGATATCCGTAAGACTTTAGTATGTTGATATATTTAGGTAGTGATGTGTGTGAACACTCTAGGATCACCGGGGCACTTTTTTCCCTCTTTAGGAGGTTTTTTTCCCCTGGCTTGTATATACGCCTATTGCCCTAATGGGCTACTTATCTTTGTACATTCTCTAGTAATACATTCAGTCTTGTGTGTTGTGCTCCAAGCTTCTTCTTCTTCCTTGTGCTGTTCGCGTGCTTCCGCAGACGTCTAACTCCAACAATTGGTATCAGAGCAGGTCGTGGCTTCTTCTAGGGCGCTGTCGACACTCCTCCGTTTGCAGTCTCAGATTCGCACAAAATTTGGTGACCTCGTTTTGGCCTCCGAACGCACTATCGCAGTGCTTGTGCAGGCTATTTCGTCCTTTTGTGCCAAAGGTATATACCAGTTTCTGTTTGCCAGTTTAAGCGTCTCGAAGTCTGCTACAGGTCTAGCAGAACTCGTCTAGGCAGTTCTGTTCAACTTTTTGAGATACAGTCAATTTTCTACATCAAGGTATTTTAGTCACCGGCCATGGCTGAAAGCAGTGATGTATTCCGTATGTTGGCTGTTGAGGATAAGTTGGATGGTACCAACTACCCATTATGGGCTTATATGATGCGACATGTACTAGTTGCAAAAGGATTGTGGAACATTGTGCAGGGTGTTGAAAGACGTCCTGTTACACCTGTAACGACAGGTACTGCAAATACAGGTGTTGGAGCTGATGAAGATGGTGTCGAAGATGATATTCCGCAGATTCCTGTTCGTGCTGCTGTTTCTGTTGCACCTACTGCAGAGCAGATTCGTTGGGATGGCAGAGATGCCCAGGCACATGCATTGATAGCTTTGTCTGTCAAACGTGCCATTATTCCTCACATTCGCTCTTGCAGAACAACAAAGGATGCTTGGGATACACTTACCACTTTGTACCAGGCTAGGAATGAGGCTCGTGTTGCTTACCTCCGAAAACAGTTGGAGAGTGAGCACATGAATGAAGGTGATTCGATGGACAGTTTTCTTACAAAGATCAAAGACCTGAAGGAACAATTGATTTCTGCTGATGAGGTTATACCAGATAGCTCACTTGTGCAGACCGTTCTAAATGGCCTTCCTGATTCATATCAGAGTTTTGCCTCTACTCTTCGATTGATGATGAAAGGCAATCCGAATGCCTTGTCATTTGAGGAATTAGTCTCTGTTCTGTTGCAGGAAGATCAGTCCAGGCAGAACAGGTCCATTATGCGTGTTGCAGATCAAGCTTTCCTGGCTAGTCAGAAGGGCAAAGGAAAATGGAGCTCTTCTACTAGTAAGCAGAAATCTGCAAATGCTGCACAATCAAAGAACCAAGATAAAGATGAGAAGAAATCAGAAAAGCAGAAATTGTTCTGCAAGTACTGTAAAGGAAATGATCATATTATAAAGAACTGTCCAAAACTGGCTGCTAAAGAGGCTGGAATGGTTGTTGCAGAGGTCTCTACACCAAAAACAGAGTCTACAAATCTTGTGCAGGAAGAAGAATGGGCGTTTACTACTGTCTGCAGTTTTGACCCATCTTCTCATGATCAGTGCATGTCTGCAGTAGACTCAGATGTTTGGTACTTGAACAGTGGGGCAACCAAACATATTACCTCGCAGCGCAGTTTCTTCTCTTCACTCGAGCCTGCCCCTACAGGGAATACTGTCACATGCGCCAATAACTCCTCTTATCCTATTATGGGAGTTGGTAAGATCATTCTGACTACTGCTGATGGTAGTTCTTTCACTTTGTCAGATGCTTTATTTGTGCCAGGGATCAAAAAGAACCTGTTATCAATTTCTGCATTAGCCAAGATTGGCTTGGTTGTGAAATTTGTTGATGACAGGTGTACAGTCCATGATCTCTCAAATGGCGATGTGATTATTGCTTCTGGCATTTTATGTCGTGGGCTGTATAAGCTCATAGACTATGAAAAATCTGTGAATGATTCGGCATGTGCAGTTCATGATTCTCGGGCTATGTCAGATGCAAAGCTTTGGCATGCACGCTTTGGTCATCTGAATTTTGCTAGTTTGTTATGCCTGCAGAAATCTGAAATGGTGTCCTCTTTGCCCAAACTTGAGGCACCTGGAAAACATGTTTGTGAAGGCTGTATTTTGGGCAAAATGCAGCGTTCTTCCTTTCCAAAAGATGGTTCAGTTCGGGCTATGCAGAAATTGAAGCTTGTACATAGTGATGTCTGTGGTCCTATGCAGACACCCTCTTTTGGAAATTACCTTTACTTCGTGACTTTCATTGATGATTTTTCCAGGCATGCATGGGTATATCCACTCAAAGCAAAGTCCGAAGTGTTCATGTGCTTCAAACAGTTTTTGGTTTTGGCTGAAAATCTGTCAGCATGTAAAATGGGCACCCTCCGTTCTGATCGAAGGGGGGAATATATGTCTTCAAATTTTAATGCATTTCTGGCTGAACGTGGGATAAAACACCAGTGTACAGTGCCGTATACACCTCAACAGAATGGAGTTGCTGAACGAAAGAATAGGTCACTCATGGAGATGGCGAGGTGCATGGTCAAAAGTCAGGCTTTACCACATAGTTTCTGGCTTGAGGCTGTCATGTGTGCAGCATATGTACTGAAGAGGTGTCCCACGAAAGCGTTGCAGTCTATCACTCCATATGAGGCTTGACATGACCGCAAGCCATCTGTTGCTCATCTGTGTGTTTTTGGTTGTTTGGCATATGCATTAGTGCCTGAACAACATCACAGAAAATTGGATGATAAGGCAGTAAAATGTATTTTTGTTGGGTACAGTTCTGAAAGTAAAGGCTATCGTCTGTATCATCCACACACTAAACGCATTCTGGTTAGCCGTGATGTTGTCTTTGTGGAAGATGCTATTCAGCCATTGCTTTCATGTACTAAGGAGACATCTGTTAGCTCCAAAGACATGTATGATACTTTGATGCCTCTTTTTACAGGTGGACAGGCTAGCGCTGGTCCTAATGAGGCAACTTCTCAGCCTTTGCAGTTTTCATATGATGATGCAGATCATTCCATTTCTGATGCAGATTTACATGATGCACTTGTTGATGAGAGAGCTGATATTGAACAGGCAAAAACTATGCCAAAATGGCTGGTGCAGACTTTGCGTGACAGCAAATTAGATGCACCTTTGTCATATCGTACTCGTTCAGGCTCTCATAGTACCTCCTTTGCATCAGATTGCTATGCTATAGCTGCAACTAGTCTCTGTGATGAGAATGAGCCTGTTTCTTTTGATGAAGCACAAAATTCAGAAAATTGGATGGCTGCTATGCAATCTGAATATGATGCTATAATGAAGAATGGTACATGGTCTTTATGTGACGCCTCCTGGCAAGAAGGCCATTGGCACTAAGTGGGTATACAAGCTGAAGCATAAACCTGATGGTACAGTTGACAGGTATAAGGCTAGGCTTGTTGCAAAGGGTTATGCGCAAGAAAGAGGCATTGATTTTGATGAGACCTTTGCACCTACATGCCGTATGACTACTGTTCGGAGCATTTGTGCACTTGTAGCCCATCATGGTTGGAATGTACATCAGTTGGACATTAAAACAGCATTTCTGAATGGTGACTTGCATGAAGAAGTGTATGTTTTTCAGCCCCGTGGCTTTGTGCAGAAAGGGCATGAAAACCAGGTGTGCAGGTTAAAGAAGGCGTTATATGGTTTAAAGCAAGCACAACGTGCTTGGTATGAGAAAATACATGCCTATCTGATTGCACATGGTTTTGAGAAGAGTCCAACTGAAAGCACCTTATATGTTAAGCGTGCTAATGATGTGCTTTTGATCATTGTTGTCTATGTAGACGACATGCTGCTCATTGGTCCTCTTGAGAAGCATATTGCTGATTTCAAGGCTGATTTGCATGCCTCATTTGAGATGTCTGATTTGGGGCATTTGCATCACTATTTGGGCATTCAGTTTATGCAAGTTGATGGTGGAATGGCTTTGTGTCAAACGAAATATATTGACACATTATTGCAGCGTTTTGGCCTTGAAGACTGTAAGCCTATTGCCACTCCTATGGAGACAGGTTTACAATTGAGTCTTCATGATGCTGGAGATGCATTTGATGCTGTTCTCTATCAGCAGGCTATTGGATGCTTGATTTACTTATGCATTACTCGGCCAGATATTCAGTTTGCTGTCTCACAGATGAGCAGGTTTATGCATTGCCCAGGAGTCACGCATTGGAAAGCGGTTAAGCGCATCTTTCTCTACTTGAGTGGTACTCGGCTACTTGGGTCGTTTTATCCCAAGGGGGGATCACTACCGCCAGATTTGCATGCTTTTTCTGACTCAGATTGGGCTGGTTGCTATGACACTCGTGTGTCCACCAGTGGTTTTTGCTTCATGCTTGGTAGCTCATGTATATCTTGGTTGAGCAAGAAGCAGCCTACTGTGGTCACTTCCAGTTGTGAGGCTGAGTATAGGGCAGCTTTCACAGGACTGTTGAGTGTGTGTGGCTCAGACGCCTTATGGCTGATTTGGGTGTTGGCCAGTCTTCTGCCACCACCATCTTCACTGACAACCAGAGCGCATTGGCAGTTGCGAGGAACCCTGTGTTCCATGCTCGCACTAAGCACATTGAGGTGCATTATCACTATGTCAGGGAGAGGTTCTCTGCTGGGGAGATCAGCTTGGCATGTGCCCACGCAGGAGAACATTGTAGACCTTTTCACGAAGGCTCTGCCTAGGGAGAAGTTTGAAGCTTTCCGCAAAGCTTTGGGCTTACTTCCTTTTGTGGAGTGATTTCCACATAGCTCGGCACTTCCTTATACATGAGTGCCAGCTCCTTGTTCACCGCATCACTCCCAGGGGGGATTTGTTGATATATTTAGGTAGTGATGTGTGTGAACACTCTAGGATCGCCGGGGCACTTTTTTCCCTCTTTAGGAGGTTTTTTTTCCCCGGCTTGTATATACGCCTATTGCCCTAATGGGCTACTTATCTTTGTACATTCTCTAGTAATACATTCAGTCTTGTGTGTTGTGCTCCAAGCTTCTTCTTCTTCCTTGTGCTGTTCGCGTGCTTCCGCAGACGTCTAACTCCAACATAGTAGGCTTAAATTGTAGTTTCCTACTCTCATTCTCTTCGCTTAGATCACCATGGATACACTTGCACTTTTTACAACAGGAGGGGCACTTAGTTTCAAGGTTGCCTTGATTTGGTGTACACAGATTTGGAGTCACCTTGGTTTGATGACATGCTCCTTGGAGTTGTCCAGGTTTTGGTGGGGAAGAAAATGAGGGTTGCCTAGTTTTGAGGGTCATCCATATTGGTGCGGCAAGGGTATAGGGGTCACCCAGGTATATCGTTCACCCAATCCAGGAGGTAGAAGGATGATGCAAGAGGAGATAGAAGGGAGGTTGAAGGGGAAAATTGGGCACCTAAATTGGGATTCTTAGCAAATCTTAAGGCGACCTCTTTCGGGATTCTTAGCAAATGAAGGCAACCACTTTTGGGCTTCTTAACAAATTAACATGACCTTCTCCATAAAATAAGGTGAATGCTTTTTATATCTTTGGATGAAACAAAGCGCATGTTTTCAAAATAAGGTGAGTGATTGTTGTGCTTCAAAAAATAAGGCGCATGAATTGTGGTGAGCAAAATGTGTGACTAGAAAATGAGGCAAATGCATTCTTGGGATTCCATGCATAACTAGGCGAATGTTTTCTTTTGACTTCTTAAAATAAGGCGAGTGCCTTTGTGGTATTCTCATTCAAAATCGGTGAGTGAAATTTAAGGCAACACTTGGGAAAGTTTTAAGGTAAATCATGGCGAGAGAATTCAAACATCAAGGAAAACTAGGGTGACTGCGAATAGGGCTCCTAGCAAAAATAGGATAACCAAAACTTAGTCATATGGAGGAAACATGGTGATTGATTTTAGGATGTGGAGCATAAATTGAGCGACATATTTTGGTGCTACAAGACATTAAAATTGAGCATATGTTCTTCAGTACATCCTTGATGCTACAACAACTAAGGCTCCAACTTGAATCACATACCTGCAAAGAAAATAAGAAAATGCAAGTACCGTCTAAAGATCCGATCAATCTCTAATATGAATATGTGCAGTTGGCCAATAAATCCATATCCAAGTGGCATAAAACAAAATATGACCACAATGCCACTGTACATGCACTAATAAAACCATGATCTCAAATCAAAGATAAAATGGCATAAATTGAAATCAGTACTATAATACCATCATAGATGTCAAAACCAGACATAGCTTGCTCTACTCTCATATGAAGGAGAGTCCATTGTAGAACATACATAGTCAATGCCCTCAATCTCTGAACCCAAATCTTGCACACCAAGAAATCTCTCTCATGGATGCTCCAAATCAAAATGAACCTCTAAAGAAATAGGGTTCTTGTGTTGAAAATCCACTACTTTGTGGTTTGCTATTTCAGGGCTTCTAAGCCCTCAACCTCAAATTTGTTGCTTTATCAAAATTAAAGAAATCTTTCTTGGCTATGCAATGACACTTAAAAAACACTTCAATCAAAGTGTGTATTCAAGATACAAGCAAAAAATGCATCTATTGTCATCTGCATCTTGACTTGCAACATTGCATCTCTCTGTATTTTGCATTTTCAATGATCTACAAACCTAAATATGATTTTTTTCCTATTGTAGATGCTTTCTTAAGCTATAGATAACTATTTGAATCACTTCAATCTGGCTTATAAAACTCAAGTTATTGCCAAAATTTTGATCTATTGTCAAAATGATATAGATTTGATTTCTGCATCACTCTATGTTTTTTCAATTTTTGGCAAGGTAGAACTTCGAATCAAACTGTGGACCCTTTCATAAAACTATAAGTCTCCTTATAAACTTCACATGAAACTTTAAATCACCTCAATATGAGCTTCCTAACTTGAGTTATGACCAAAATGCCAACCTCCTGTCAAGTAGATGTCGACGTGCAAATTACATATGAAGCTCTAATCTTCCATGGAAGGTCCTTGCATCTAAGCCTTGATATCAATGAAGGTCTTTGTTGGACTGAAGAGGAAGAGCAAGGAGGAGATGGACTGAGAGAGAGGAGAGGAGAGATGTACACACTTGCATGGGAACCTTGAAACCTGCATAATGATCATCTAATGCAATACTCTATAAAATCTATATGTGTAATGAACATAGGTAAGGTTAGATTACCTTTACATCCCCAAAAACTTAGTCTTGTGCTCCAAGCTTCTTATTATTTCTTTTACTTTTTGTATGCTTTCATAGTCATCAAACCCCAAGAACTATCTATAGGAACCTTGGAGTAACCCCAAGCTAGAAACCTTGACCATCTTTCCCTTGTTTCACACCCAATGTATGGCCTACTTGTCATCTACTTAATACTCTCTCTTCCTTCTAACAGTCATTGTTATCAATGATAAATAAGATAAAGTACTTGCAACCACAACTTGTAATTCCCAAGGAGAATATCTATGTGGAGTCATGTTCAAGATGCCAGATTCTCTTGGATGACATATTTTCTTTGTTCTTTCTAGTATCATATCTCAAGATTGATCAAGATACTTAGATTCCTACAAAAATAGTAGCCTCTATTACATTATACTCCCTATAGATAATATTCTTAAGCTTATTAAATTGAAACACTATATTGATTATGCAATTTCTTGCCTCCATCTCCTTCATTGTAAATCTTTTACCCACTTTGGTCATATCCCCATCACCCATCATCCATTTGTGAGAAAGAGGGGGAGAGTGATTGTCTGCGATCTATTTTTGTGTGTTTGTGAGCTTTTTGGCAAGTTTCAACATCAACATCAGCAGGTATGATAGAACTCTACAAGCTGCCCCGAGATGAAAACCTTTGTCTATTGCGATATACAAAACTTTTGGTATTTTGTAATTGCATGTTAGGCATGATAGACAACACATTATGCGCACTCCAACAATATGCAACATCAAATTCTAATTATCTTCCAAGATCCATAATATGTTGGTGAAAACATACATGAATTTCTTGCAGATTAAAAAACTAGAATATATTGTCACTCAAAGAAAAACTCTATCTCCTTGGTTTCCTAGAGACTCCAAAGCACTAGGCTATTTCTTTGGCATTCCTCGAGTAGTGAAACAAGTGAAATTAATTCTTTATTTCATCTCAAAAGGAGAAATAACCATCACCTCATGAGGTTTTACATTAATAAGTGAAGTCTGTTAGTCGAAAATAGTTATCCCAATCTATCTACTTCTTAGATATATATAGCTTCAACATGTCCTCCAATATATATTTGACTCCCTTGATGTAATTATCTTCCTATGGATGATCATCACAAATCAATTTGAGTATTGCTTTAAGCTTGTGAAAGAAAATCTTCCAAAAATGACATGTAGTTTCAACACCTGTGTGCCAAACTATGGATATTGGAAATTGATGCAATCTAAATACATGATAAACAAAAAACTTAGCAACTTATGGAGCTTCCACTATCTTTTGTGTAGGTATAAAATGAGCCATGTGGATCAATATATCCATAATTACGAGAATGCTATCCTTGTTCCTTCACAACAATGGTAACCTAAGTATGAAGCCCACGGATATGCTATCCTAAAGTGTTCCAAAAATTGTAACGGACATTTAGCCTCCGTGTCTTGATACCTTGAAACATATAGCATTTCCAAACGTACATGTGGACAAATTGCATGGTTTTTTCGATACTTGGATTTCTCTTCAATACTTGTTCTTTTGACAAGTTGTATGGTCTTTTCAATACTTGGATGCTCTAAGCAAGGAACATCATGGTTTTCATGCATGATACTTCATTTCAAATCTTGTTCATCTAGTATGCAAACCTTTCCTTTCCATTTTAATATTTCTTTCTCCAATGTGAAATTGGAATACAAACTTCAATTTTTTTCTTTACTAGGTTGAGAGATAGAATAGTCTAACCCATCTTTTATGATGGATTCATCACTAATGGTTCTTAAAATATGTACTAAATATGGAACTTCCACATGATCCTCCTTGATTTCTTGAGTAGTGGGTTTCTTGAAAAAAAGAAGAAATAATTTAATACATTGTCCAAGATAGTTAATCAACAAATAGATTCTCTTTTTTTTTTCCTATAAAGAGTTTTCATTTGAGATTCTTGTATTTGGAATATAGATAGGTTAATAAAAAGAATTTGTGCAAAAGAGAGTCCATAATAGAAAACTGGGAATTCTTACTCTTGAAAGAACCAGCATAGATGGATATGTCTACCCATGCATTCCTATTATGGATCTCATATGGTGATATAGATGGAAGTTAGGTGAAGAGATTAGGCAATCTAGAAAAGCACAAGGGTTACATATATATAGATTTCACATGGTTCAGTTCAATTTTCATCCACCGAAAAACATTCTAACCGACTTAACTTAATCTAGCTAACTTAAGTTGGTTTAGCCGACCATTCAAATATGAATGAGCCCTTAGAAAGGTAACGAGTAATCAAAGGAATATTATTTTTATTATCAAGTTGGGGACCTTGGAACCATGTCTAGGGAGGCATTAGCCCCTTAGAACCCCTAGGTAGGGCTTCACATCACTATTGCAAACCCCAAAAAACAAGATCCTAACATATCTCTTTCCTTATAATATATCTCAAATAACACTCTAGGTAACCCAAAGGTTAGATCCACAAATGTTCACGTTTTTTGCCATTTGATCACATATAGCTCATGTGAATTTCTAGTTAAGGTGCAACTAAAATGTATTGGCCCACAAAATGGCTTCCCCTCATGATGGGAGCCTCAAAATTTGGAGAATCAAGGATCATTAGTGGGTTCTAATGTGTGATGCATTGAGCATATCTAATCATTATTTTGTAAGTCCATCCCATTGAGCTTGTATGCCTCAAAGATTTAGCTGACAAAAGAACACTTGAGTGCATGGTGATCTATATATACCCTAAAATGTGCACCATAAAAATCATGCCTCTAAAATTTATGTGCATGTACTACAACATACAACTACTTTTTGTGCACTAACCAATTGCATTATGAAATTGAAAGCTTCTTTATTTAAAGAGCAACTAGTCTTCCATCTAGGGAAACCAAGCCTTATGGGCATGTTATTGGTACGAATCTCTAACTTAAATGTTTTCCTCAAATCCACCACTATGAGTATTAGTATAAAGGAAAGAAAATTTTAAATGCTTCAAAACTATCATATGAATTGATTTATATGTTTGACTAATTTTATAAGGTATATTACTACAAATACAATTGATTCTTGAGTTTTTGAGCTACTATAATTAATAAAAGTTAATTGAGAACTTAATGCATGGATTGAAGTGTATTTTTTACCTATAGGTGTGAGCTATGAAGCATATGAAACTCTCATCAATAGAATCATATGCATGAACACATTTCACATATGCAAAAGAAGACTTACGAAGTCACTTAGAATAATAAGCTTATGCTTCCAACTAAGAAGTTTATATGCGTGCCTACTTTATGTGCATTATTGAATCAATTAATCAAGGTACTTTTGGAATATATGCAGCCATGTCTATGCGTAAGGATATTGAGTGTTGAAAGGGCTTGTATGATGTGATGCAAATTTTCTTGATGAAGGAAGGAGTATAAATTATTAGTGTATCATTATGGAGATATCTTTATGAAAAGAAGTGATGAATATTAATTTCTATGATTGACATATAATGAACTATTATGTAGCTATAATTTCTACTTATTCGAGAATGGATTTATTGATTCAAATTTAATGTGAATGAACACAAGCATATGTGTGGTTCGACCATGTATTTAATTGACATGTGAAGACAATATATGCGAGATAATGGTGGCTTGTTACATGTGCAAGTAATCTTGCTTTATATCTTGTGAGTTGAAACAATGTTTTTGAATCATTGGAGAAGACTGTGGAAGAATGATGTTCAAGTCAAAAGAGAAACAAAGTTTGCAAAGTGATCGAGACAACAATCCAAGTAAACATGAAATAACACATGAAGTTGTCGGTTATTGGACATGTCTCCCAAGGTATATTTGTTCCATTTTGAGTAATTGTGAAGTATTTGAAGAAACTTATTCTACAAAGGTATATGTAGAGGTCACATTGAAGGTGAATCAAGATAGTATAAGCAAAAAGAAAAGGTTTGGAGCTTCATAAGAAAAGGGCTTCATTTATTGATTGATCACATATGTAAATTTATCTATTTTGTGGTGTTGATTTGCATGCATGATTTTGGTTTTTTGATGGTTAATATTAATCCTAAAAAGCCATTTATTAGGATTCCACTTGGAAAGCTAAGATGCTTGTTTGTGAGACAATCATTAGTTTAAATGCTAGATTAAAGGACAAGTACTAAGACTCAGAAGCCTAAGCAAGAAGCAAGGAGAGGTTATTGGGGATTAGATTCATGAAATCTTGAAAAGAATTCCATTAATGGGAAGTGCACACACCACCACATTGAATAAAGGATATGCTAGAAGAGAACACAATCAATTAGAGACCAATATTGCGTTCAAAGTGGAGGTGCAAGCATTTTTTTGGAGACTCAAAAGAGTTTGGCACTTGAAAGTAGTAGCAATCATAAAGGCATATTCAAAGTCATTTGCAAGATTTTCTTTCCATGTGCTATATCAACAATGGAACAAAGAAGACCCCAAGAAGTATAGATCCAACTAGTTGAATAAAAGAAAGCAAGAGAGGTATTTGCAAGGTATAAATATGTGGAACCTTGTTTAAAGTTAATGCGAATATGTAATAGGTAACTAGCCCCAAGAGGAGTCGAGATGAAAGATCAACAGGAAGACTATGAGTACATGAGTACTAGCAAAGACTTTGATTGTCAAGAAAATTCAAGAAGGAGCGATGAAGATCATGAAGATTCTTCAAATACTAAAGGAATTGGTAAACTAGTTGAATGGTTTAAAAACTCCGCACATCAAGTTGCTGATAGATGCTTTGAAGATGATTCAAGCTTTGATGATGAAGACTAGGTAGTCAATAATAAAGATAAAGATAATGGAGTGAAGAAAAGTGCGGAAGATGATCACAAAGAAGATGAGATGTTTGAACAATCTCACACATACATACAAAGAGAGAGAGAGAGAGAGAGAGAGAGAGAGAGAGGGAGAGAGAGAGAGAGAGAGAGAGAGAGAGAGAGAGAGAGAGAGAGAGAGAGAGAGAGAGAGAGAGAGAGAGAGAGAGAGAGAGAGAGAGAGAGATGTCAAAAGAAGAGGTTAAAGAGACTAAGCAAGAAGATGAAGACATCATTGAAGAATTCCTTTTGAGGTCGAAAAATGAAGATTATGAAGAAGCCTAGAGAACATTCAAAAGAAAAGATAAAGATTCAAGCTTGATTGAATCTTCTTGGAAAGCAAGAGACATATTCATTCACCTCTTTATCTTTCATATACTCGTGTATGGAAAAGAATCTTGCTATCTCTCCAAAGTGGTCATTTGGAAATAACAAACAAAGAAGACAAAGTTTGTTTAAAAGAAAAGTATTGGGGTCTTGGATAGGTATCTAGGAGCTATCTACTTCCATATTTTATGAATATCAAGCCCAACATAGCTATGGTGATTCAACAAAGACGAAGATGAAACTATGTCTCACACAAGAAGCCTGAAACACTCTCAAAGAGAAGGACTATGTGTGGTGGATTGATTGGATCATGAAAGCTAAGCTTGAGGTCTAATGTTGGAAAAGTACAAGCTTTAGCTTGCTCATTGGATCATTATATGTTTTTGCTTTAAGAGTAAATAAATTATCAAGTCATATAAAGAAAAGAAAATATGTGCGTGCATCGATAGAAAGATAAAGGGAGTGTTGGGAAATAATTTAGGAGGAAGCAAGCTCAGAGTAAGCAAGAGAAAACTCCCACAAGCTCTTGGGTAAGATGCGGTTAAAAATAGAGAGCTAGAATTCATGCACAAGGATTAGGAGATTCATATCCTACCAACTTTGACTCTTCAACATATATTTCCACCACCTCCTCACTCCTATATAATTAGGATCATTGGGCATTGCTTTGTGTGGATCTTTATTTGATGAAGAAGGTAAAATAAGGATCCAAAACATTTTCAAAGTGTACCAGTGGATTCACATTGAGCTTTAAATTCCATATCACTTGTAAGAAGAGCTAAGGAATAAAGATGAAAGAGAATAGAGAGAGCATAAGGTAAAAAATGGGTATCTTGTGATATATCTACTCTTTGAACAAGCATTGGGTCATATCAAAAATCCAAAAAATGTATCCAAGCTCCATTTTGTAAAGGCCAAGTCTTTGAGCCAAAGGAGCATATTCCCTATCCGCTTAGTTATTTTTCCATTTTCAGAGTTATTCTTTGACTAGAAGTTAGCTTTAGAACTTATTTAATTTAATTAGATTTTGAGTCATTTGAGGTAGAATTTATCACTCTTTCTTCTTTCTCACTTTTCTCTTATTTCCTTCTCCATCATGAGATTCTAAGGTGTGCTTGAGGTATCCCAACCCTATTTGTAGCCAAGGGGAGTGTTTTGGCACGTGTTTTTACATATTTCTTCCTCTTTGGGGCATGTTCTTTGTGGTTTCTTCTATGGATTACTTATTTTGGTCTCCACATGTGTGTGAAGGTATGTCTAAATGCACTTGGCCAGATCACTACTCAGATTAGCAAGTAAGAAGATTGATCCGAGCCACTTGATTCTGGTGAACCTCTCATCAGCATTGTGTTCAGAGGCCTATACCAATAATCTTCCTATCATAGGTACATGTTGATGATTTGGTTGTATCAATTGTTTATAATAAATAGCCATACGTTGAGTACTGAAGCTCTATCTATTTCTCTTTCATAGTTTTCCATCGATTGTATTGATTTTATGATGTAATGCAATGAGTCTATGTTGTTTCTGTTGTTGTCATCATTGCACACAGATTGTGCATGCTGCATTGGTTTTATATTCAAGTGTGTCACAAGTTTTGGTCCTTGAAGATTTTATTACATGAGTTCTTATTTGTTACTACATTGAGATGCATCAACTATATGACATTAGAGTTGACCATTGATAATCGTAATGAATATATGTCTATGAAGAAACTATCACTTGTCTATGTTCTTTAGTTTTGGACAAAGGAGCGATTCTACCATTGATGATTCACATATGGAATATTGAGAAATTTTTCTACTATGTAAAGAGGTGTTGGACATCCATTACAAAGGAAACAAAGGTTATTCAATGTATATGATGATCATATACCTCTCACAACGTATGTAGACTGCTCAAAATTGACAAAGACCCGACTTGGATGATAACCAAGTTGATTTTGAGCTATGTGCGTAATGTAGAATTGATTTATATGTTTGGTTGTAACTTTGTAAGGCATTTTCTACATATACAATTGATTCTTGTAGTGTTTGAGCTATTGTAATTAATGCAAATGCATCAACATTTAATGCATAGTGTGAAGTGCATTCTTTATTTATAGATGTGACTACAAAGCATATGAAACTCTCATCAATATAATCATATCCATGAGCACCATTCACATATGCAAAAATGAAGGCTTCCAAAGTAGCTAAGACTCATAAGCTTATGGTTCCAAACTAAGAAAGTTATGTGCGTTTCTACTTTATGTGCTCATTATTGAATGGAGGAATAAAGGTACTTTTGAAATATATCCAACTATATCTATGCATATGAGTTTTGAAAGTGCTTGTATGATGTGATGCAATTGTATTAATGAAGGAAGGAGTATACATTCTTAGTTTATCAATGTGCAGACATCTTTCTGAAAAGTGGCAATGAACATGAATGTCTATGATTGATATAAAGTGAAATGTTATGTAACTATTGGCAACCATATTATACTTAGTGAACAATGCTTATTGATTCAAATGTAATGTGAATGAACATGAGTATATATGTGGTTCAACCATGTATCTAAATAACATGTGAAGCCAATATATCTAACATAGTGGTGTGACGAATTAAAAACTTGTATGAAGTTTCTATCATTTGGATGAGAAATTTGAATGTATAATGGTTTGAGCTATGTGTATTCAACTATATGCTTACTTCTAGATGCATTGGATGCATCCAACGTGGATGAATCTGAATTATAGTTGCATGAATTCACAAGGATGATGTTGGTTGTTGTGTCTAAAATGGAATTAAAATTCAATCTACCCTCACATGCATGTGATCTCATGTGATTTATGATTGCATCTCATTTTCGCATGCAATCTTCCCTTGATTTCTTTAATAAAATTAAAGAAATCAGAGGTCAATATCAATGCAGTTAGTAGAAGATCAAGGAGGTTAGTATAAAGATCAAGGAGGTTAGTATAAAGATCAAGGAGGTCACTGTAAAGATCAAGAAGGTGGACATTGAAATTTGTATTCCCTTGATTTCAAGCTATGTGCATGATGTATACTTGATTTATATGTTTGGTTGTAATTTTGCATGGCATTTTCCTACATATACAATTGATTCTTGTAGTGTTTGTAGGTACTTGTTGCTCTAGACAATGGTAAGTACCACATTCTAGAGCTCCACCTCCTCAATTGTCAATATGCCCAAGAGTAAGGATGATATGACGACCGTGAACAAGAGATGTGCATGAAGGTGAAGGTGAGAAGCACACTAATGCACACACACACACACACATACAAGGAAGAGACAATAGGAGAGGCAATGGAAGGGAAATCACTTATTCTCATTACTCAAAGTACAAAAGCAATCATACAAGGCTCACTCCTCAAACTAGCTAATCCCAAAAATGAGCTCTCTAGCTCTATTCATAGTTTTTGAGGTGAAATCAAATCTAATGACTAGCTTAGTTAAAATTTATGTCCTAAGCTACTTTTGGGGTATCAAATGAGGTCCAAAAAAATATGGAAATTGGTAGTTATGTTCCATCTAAGCTCCTCAAGCTCGAGAACTCCTTGGCTTGCACAAAATAGAGCATTGTGTGGAAAAATTGGGTCGTCATATGTTACATTGGGTAGTTATTAACATCACTATTGTTGGCTCTGATGAGACCTAATAATTGTAAATCTATATTGAGTAGAAAATTTAATGGTGGGGCCCCCTTGGGTCTCCTTCCTTAGCTTCTTACATATTTCCTCTTCGTTTATGTTGTGTGCTGCTGCCAACCCCCTCCCTCTTGCATGTGTGATCCCTGACAAAACCTTGCTATAGGAAGTGACCAATGTAATTCTGTAAGAGGTCATGAGTGAGGGTGTGCACATTTACATGTATTCACGTGAAAGGTCAGCTTCCAATCTGTCCCATGCTATGGCCTGTGGTGTATCAAGTGGTGGATAATAATAGTGAGAGGAGTAGACAAGCTATTCACAGGAAAATAATTGGAGAAGATGCATGTGCCTTCTTATGAACACCATAGTGATATTCCCAAAAACTAGTGGTAGACATCTCCTTTTGTTTGAAAGTAGCATGCGGGTAGGCACTTTATTCGATAGTGCCAGAGGTAGCAAGTTTTGAGTGATAGGATGGTGCTCATATTACATACTAGATCTAAGTTACCATGCTCAAAGCTTAGTGTTGAATCATGAGATGCTCAGAACCTTTTGAAGATTTTGAATGTAGTTTGCATGAGGCCAAATAGTTTGATGGACATCTTGGCTACTATGTCAGTCATATGATTTAAACATGGAATCCGGTGCCGGATGGTCGCCATCATGTACACCCCTATCAAGTGTCCTTGAGGTGGTTCCAAGTATGGGTAATTGACCCAATCTTGGCACTGTGGAACATTTTGCACTTTAATGGCGAAATCTGACTAGGACCAATGTCGAGGAACTGGGTCATAGCATGGATTGTACACCATGTGGGTAGGAGCTTTAGACAAGGTGTATAGCATTTCTAGGTATTCTCTCAATAGATCCTGCCTCCAGTTTAGTTGAAATATTGTGCATTTAGTTGCTTGTGGAGGGAGGTCCTCTACTTGGAACTTTGTAGCATGTGTTGGTTTCTTCTTTGTAATTCGCTTGATCTCTAAATTGTACTCGGCTAGATACATAAAGTATGGTTTATATTGAAGTTCATTAGTTATGTATCTCATTGGCATGAGTTTTGCAAAATAACTTGACTTTAGTATGTTCTCTTCAATCATAGCCATTGCCTAAAGTTGAGCCTTGATGCATGATGAATGCATCTTTGTCCAAAATAACCCTTCAAAATTGAGCACCTAGTGCTCAAATTAAAAAATGGATTATACATAGATAAGTAGGTAATCATGTACATGGTGACTAGCTTACCCAATAAAACAGATGAATTTGGATCCATTCTACCTGAATCAAAAAATTTCCTTCATATAAGCCCACTCATACTCATCCTCATGGTCAGACAGGAGCAGGATCTTCACACATCCTAGGAATTCAAAAGGAGAAATCCAAAGAGTGACTAGAAGTGAGCTTTGTGCACATTATAGGGAGAGAAAGACAAGGATAGCACATGGATAGAACAGAACAAGAAAGGCCTAGAGGACATAGGCCTCAAAGAGACATGGATGAATTTCCCCTACCTAGAAGAAGAGAGCACCGAAGAATTTTGAGGCCTACACAACTACTAGAATCCATGATGCATTACTTCGATGGTATGGGTGACCCCTATGATCATGTTGCAAAATTCAAGCAAGTATTGAGGAGTAGAGGATATGTTCCCTTAATACAATGCTTTTGGATTAACCTTAAAGAATACCTCCATAAATTGGTTCCAATATCTACATTAAGGATACTTTAGGGACATTCATCAATTACTAGAAGCCTTCATTACGGAGTTTTCTAAAAGCGGAATCAGACACAACACGTCATCATTGATCCACAACTTTAAACATATGTTGTAACAAACTATGAGACTAGTAGGACTTAGATTTAGGAAATACATTGAGAAATGCCCCATCCTAGAGCTACTTACACAAGTTAGACAACTTTCCATATTTCTGGATGGGATTTGTTGAGCGTGAAGCTACAATCATATGTCTACCTTAAGGAGCCCCGAACCATACAACAATGCGTGAGAATGTGTACATATATAGAGGATAATTTGGGAGATGAGTTGGAACTCTCCAAAATCAATAAGAATTCAGATTGTTCAACCAACCTCACATCGAAAGCCTCTACCTCAATAAAAAAGTTGGTGAAACGAGTGGCTCAAAAGTTAGGAGTGTCAAGTAAGCAAACCCCTAGAATGGTTTTGACCAAATGTTGTTATACTTGTGAGGGGAATCACATGGCCAATGTGCATCCATTGATGATTCTGAACCCAGGAAACTTGAATGCCCGCTATCTAAATTGAGAGGAAGTACGCTAACCACACAACTCAAGACTATCCATATAACAAGTAGGAAGTTAGGAAAAACTACCAATAACCTTATCCATATCGAGGTAGATATCAAGGCCAATACAACAACAACCTTGTTATAGGCCCCCTCAAAACTATCAGCCACCATACTATGCACAACCTAGACCATTACTTGTGTTAGGAAAACAACCACCATCCCCCACCAATGTAATCTCAATGAAATATGCATCAGCCAAGGATAACCTCATTAGGGCATTACTACCAACATCCCCACTGACAATCGAAATTGATCCCAATGCTCAAAGCTTTGATTCTCTACAAGGAGATATTCCACCTGCATACTACATAGAGTCTCGAGAACACCCTGAAGCCTATCCATATGAGGCACCTACAATGGAACCTAATTGGGAATCAGAATATGCTAATGTGATGTATACCAATCCTAACCCATGACCTCAAATGAGACAAATGAGACCTCAGCCTCATGAAGGACCTATTTTGGATGCCAAGAAGATCACTTCATTAGAGAATGCCCCCATCCCCCACCTACAAGATAGCCACACTACTTCACCATTCAAGGTTATTGCACCTGAATGTGGTAAATAGCATGTCATACGAGAGTGTCCAAAAATCATGCCAATGCCTCTAAGATCACTCCCATTGAATTGTGCATATGTCAAATGGATCTGCACCAACATTTGTACCCATTTAGGTAGTGAATAGAGCCTAAGCTTTAGAACAAACCCAACAGGTCGACCAAGAAAAACCCTTGAAGCACAACAATGTCAGAGTGTCAAGTAGAAAGAATAACAAATCTTGGAAAGACTTACATGAGAGACTTAAGAGAAATTGGAATAAGAAAATAGCTGAACTCAAAGGGAGTTTAAAAGAAACTAGGGCAAAAATCCTAGAATTAGCTTCAGAAGAATCTCTAGAAGCTCCCTACTTGCCAAAGCGAGGATCCGTTTTAGCAGAACCTATCCTAGAGGACTTGAATATGATGTTCAGAGCCTATCAAGAGAGATTGAAAGAGGGACCCAATGTTGTAGAATTGGATAAGATTTATCCAAGAGTAGACCTAGAAATGGAAAGAACCAAGCTCTGCATGAAAGTGGTTGTACTAGCTTAGGCTATGTTTGAATCAACCCAATATGTTAACTAGAGTAGCCTAGTTAAGCCAGACTTGCACTTTCAAGGATTTCCAGAGAGATTATAACAATTGTTGTCAATTTTTGATAATTTAGAACCTAAAAGGGATCCTTCCATTAGGAGCACACTAGGAGAATTCTCACCCATAATATCATGAGTTCCCAATTCTACCAAAGGTGGAATTTCTCTTTCAATCCATAAGTATTCATAAGGATTCTTGAGAGATATTCAAGAAGAGAAATGGAGGCTAGAGCAAGGAGCTCAACAACCTAATCAAGAGATAAGTGACCTTCATGATCAGTTTCCTCAAGACATCCCTTCTATATATGGAGATCAAGAAGAGGTGCAGTCAAGTGAGTGAATGGATTTTGAATCTAATTCCCTACAAGAATTACCTCACTTCACTAGGCCTTGGGAATCAAAACCCGTTCATATGAGCGTGCCCACCATCCTGATAAGGAACAATGATTCAATTATCCCTAGGAATATGGACGTAGTAAAGAACACTAAAGTGTAGTGTCATCTCACTTTAGAAGAGTTGTTGAAAGTCAGACTTGATTTATCAAAGCATACAGCAAACCAACTGCCAGAAGCTGTTATGCCTACTCTTAGAAAAGATCACAAAGAAACGTGACAAAGATACTCATAGATAAGATTCGAGATTTGGTCAAAGGAGAAGAGGGGAATACCTATCTATCCATATTCTACCAAGGATACACCACCAAGGCAATTTTAGACTCAAGAGGAGTTTTCGTTTCCACTACTTCCTTATGGAAGAGATGGGGAAAACCAGCTCTAAGACCCACAAGAATGAAGCTGCAAATGGTGGATGGTCATATAGAGAAGCCTTTTGGTATGCTGGAAGGAATTAATCTCACCATGTGTGGTGTAGAGTTTGAGCACACCTTCACCATTTGTGATTTTGGAAAAATCCATGCTTATGAGATGATTTCGGGATGACAATTCATGGGACAAGTGCAAATAGTGCAAGATTGGGGTATCAATTCCTTGTACTTGCAATACTTAGGGGTAACCACCAAAGTCAATCTCAAGGATTATTCCCATCGAGATGTACCTCCATTACAATGGAATACCATCCATAAAACACCCAAAGAGATGGATTTAGTGCAATCCATAGGATGAGATCCTTCATGGTTGCACAAGGACACACATTTATGAATGTGTCAAGTTGCAGCAAACGAGGAGAAGAGGTTAGAAGCCAGTAACTTAGGCGTTGTGCAACACCCTAGATCAGTCCAAGACCCAACTTATGTGTCTATGATATTTCTAGATGAAGAGTAAGAGCTTCATGGTTGGGTAGAGATATTAGCCACCATGGACATAGCAGTGAACGAGGAAAAATGGACACCCCACTATGATGATGATGGATATGATATCTTAGTGTTTATGGTAGAACCCCTAGTGTTTGAGCATGTCTTAGAGCAATGTGATGACACAATAATAGAGTCAGCAGGAGTAAGTGATGAGGGCTTAGAATCCATCATCATGGAGGCATTTTGCTCCTCAGAACACAAATATTTATACTTGTTAGAAGCCAAAACTCATGATCAAGTCTAGTCTAATTGAGAGGAGATGCTTACTAATCTAGTCAAAACCAAGCTTGAGAAAAGAAGGAGCAAAGAAAGCCTCCCACACAAGAAGAAGATCATGAATCCCTATTGGAAGTGCCAAAAAATGTTAAGAAATATGAGGTTGAGGATAGCAAAGTCATGGTAAAAATGCCTAAAAGAGAAGCCCTCATACGAGAGGTTTATGATAAGAGAGAACAAATTAGGAAGCTTGTGGTCACAATTGAAGAAGGAGAAGAAAGATGCACGTATATAGGACATGACTTAAGCGAAGAAGAAGAGCAAGAGTTGATTGCATTACTAAGAGAATATAGAGATTTGTTCACATGGAGCTACAAGGACCTAAAAGGAGTAGATCCAGACATTTGTTCCCATAGGATCCCCACGACACTAGAAGCCAATCCAACTAAACAAAAGCTATACACATACAATGAAAAATATGTATCAAAAATCAAAGAAGAAATTGATCATTTGATTGAAGCAAGATTCATTTATGAAATAGAGCATACATAGTGGTATCTCCCATTGTGGTAGCCCCTAAAAAGAATGGAAAGCTATGCATATGCATTAACTTGAAGAAGGTTAATGTTGCAACCATACGAGATAGCTATCTCTTGCCAATCAGTTAGCATTTGCTTAAACATGTAGCAAGCAAGGAAGTTTACAGCTTCCTTGATGGATTTTTGGGCTACAATCAAGTAGCCATTGCCCCTGCAGATCAACATAAAATGGTTTTCACCACTAAGTGGGGTATATTTGCATTCAAAGTGATGCCTTTTGGACTCACCAATGCAATTGCTACATTTCAATGTTTAATGTGTCATGTGTTCAAGAGCTTTTTGAGGGAGATTTTAGAGGTCTATGTGGATGATCTATGTGCCCATTCCCACATAAGACAAACACGCATCCCAAAACTTAGGAAAATTTTTGATGAATGGAGAGAGTATCAAGTGTGCCTGAAGCTAATGTGCCTTCACTTTTGGACAAGGTAAAATTTCATGCCACATCGTATCAAAGAACGGTATATCTACAGATGAGGATCAAATAAGAGTAATAGCAGAATTTCCTAGACCTAGGACAATCAAAGAAGTACATACATTTATGGGACATTGTGGTTACTATCGATGTTTTATCCACATGTATGCTATTATTGCTAAACCTCTGTACAACCTCTTGACCAACTTCAAATGGAATGAAGAGTGTGAAACTTCTTTTAATGAACTCAAACAAAAGTTGTGCCCAGCCCTGATTTTACCACACCAGACTGGAATAAACCTTTCCATGTTCATGTTGAAACATCCAATTACACAATTGGATGTGTATTAGCACAACCCACTGAGGAAGGTAATGTATATCTTCTTTTTTTTTAATATAAAGGAAGTTCGGCAATTGCCTACTCTCCCGGACTTGAATTAACTTAAGAAACAAAGGTACAAAAGAAGGGGACTAGCGCCCACGGGACCCCCCAAATCCCACAAAGCAGGGGTAACTTGTATGGGTTCTAGGTTGCATTACATAGAAGGTTGATCACCCTCTCATCGCCCTCATGTGGGGCCCACTTGGGTTTGAGCTTGTTGTTGATCAAAGTGAGGACTTTATGGTGCCTGAAGGGGGGGGACTTCTTACAGCTAACAATCCTTTTGCCAAGGAGGAATAGTGATTTCTCAATCGACCATTCCCTGGGGGTATCGCCGAAGTTGAGGGCACACCTCTCCCGCCAGATTTTCCACAAGACTTCCCCCCTGATGGCGTTCCAGAGTGTCGCGGAGCAGCCGATCGCTTCTCCCAAAAGGACTTGTTTCCAACTAAGCTGATTTTTAAGTCTGATTTTCTTTCCAACCGTCTGCCAGATTCTAAAGGAGTTGGGGCAGGAGAGGAAGATGTGTGGGATATCTTCAATAGCCCGGTGACAGCGTTTGCACCAAGGAGGGACCCCGCAAATTTTGCTTGCCTTGTGGTTAGTCCAAATTCCACGATGCATAATTTGCCAAAGGAGGACAGACTTCTTAATCTCGATCAGAGGGTGCCATATGCCCATGAATTTCATGTCCCATCGAAGCCACGTCCAAGACAGGCACCACTTCTTGTTGAGACTGATCTGGAGGTCAGTCGTTTCTTTGATGTTCGGGATTTTGAGTAGGTTATTTCCATTGTGCCATTTGAGACCGAGCGAGTTCGGAGCATCGTGACCCATGAGAAGGCGAATCTTGTGCCGATCCCATGCGAGGCATCTGCTTTGCAAAGTGTTCCATTCTTCGTAGGTGATGTTTTTGCCCGGATCAATATCCTCGAAATTGATCCAGCCGTTGGTGTCATGTTTCCAGAGGTGTTTCCATTTTTTGAATCCTTTGTGCCATAATCTCTTGGCATTTCGCATGTTCCACGACTCCACACTCCGGATGCCATGTATCGGGAACCAGATAGAGTCGTTTTGTCTGATTCCGGCCGCCCACTTCCAGTCCTCACTAATTCTTGTGAAGCTTTTGACTTTATTCCAGCCCTTCCAAAGGGGGCACACGAGATTGGAGCCTTTCGGGAAGACGGGGATCGGGGAGAATAGCAGGGTCATGATGTCGAGATTCTTCCAGTTTGGGAACCCCATGAGAGCCAACTCATTCTTGTTCCTGAAGATCAGCTTGGCCCACGAGGCCTCCCTGTTGCACCAAGCCTTAATCATCCATTTGGCAGCCAGCTTGTTGGCCATACACCCAATGTCCAGGATACCAAGCCCCCCGCATTCTCTGGGGCTAGTGCAGATGTCCCATTTGATTTTAGGCACCCCCCTTCTGTTGTGATCGCCCGTCCAAAGAAAGTTTCTACAGATATTACTTAATTTGGATAAGCCTTGCTCGTTCGGTCTCCAGCAAGAAAGGAAATAAATGGTAGAAGAGAGGAGGAACGTGTTGATAACCATCGCCCGCCCAGCAAGATTGATTTGCATACCTTTCCAAAAGTTAAGCTTGGTTTCGAGTTTGGCCAACACCCAACTCCAACGCTGTTCCATAGAGACGCCAAACCCCAAAGGAATTCCCAGAAGACGAAAGATTTGACCCTGCGGAATGATTTGGCAGCCATGCTCAGTGAGAAGGCCAGGATGATGTCCCACAATGGCCCTAAAGGCGGTCTTAGAGTGGTTGACTTTGGATCCAGAGGCCTCACAAAAGGTAGCAAGACACCTCCAGAAAGTCTCCAGGCTGGTATTATCATTGTGTACAAACGCGTTCATATCATCGGCAAAAAGTCTCATGGTGATTTGACTGTGGTCGTGGGGCAGCCGGAGGCCTTTGATATTGCCAGTCTCCACATGATGCGCGACCAGTCTGCTCAGCCCCTCAGTGGCGATGGCAAAAAGAAGGGGGGCCAGCGGGCATCCTTGTCTAATAGATCTTCTAAGAAAGATCGCCTTCGAAAGTTTGCCGTTCACGTTAATTTGGGTCGTTGCGTTTCCAAGAAGGGTCGCGATCATCTTGGTGAATTTCTGACTACATCCGAGATCTTGAAGCGACTGCAGAAGATAGTCCCATTCCAGTCTGTCGTAGGCTTTGTCAAAATCGATCTTAAGGAAGACCACGTCTTGTTTAGACTCATTTGCAAATTGAATACCTTCCCAAATATCCATAATGGTTTCCAGGATAGACCTGCCTTTGATGAAGCCTTTTTGGTCCTCACTAAGCCACGATCTCAAGTGGCACGAGAGTCTGTTGGCAATGACTTTAGCGATGATCTTGTATCCTGTTTGGAGCATCGTGATAGGTCGCCAGTTCTCGATTTTGTTCTTTTCCCCCTTCTTGTGTATCAGCTTGATAATTCCATTATTTAGACAAGAAGGAAGAGCACCAAACTTTAGCGCTTCTTGCCAAACCATCCGAAGAGGGGTGGCAACCACCAGCTTGAAGGATTTAAAGAACTCATTAGTAAGTCCGTCGGGTCCCGGGCTTTTACCGAGGGGGAGGGCATCGATGACCGCAATGATTTCTGACTCAGAGATAGGGGCGTGAAGCAGGGGGAGGAGGTTGGGTGGTATTCTCCGGGGGGAAACCCTAGAAATGGCAGCCATGCAGTCCCTTCTATGGTGGGAGAGGGGGTTCGAGGTTCCCAGGAGTCTCGTGAAGTGCCCTTCGATGATGCCAAGGTTATCTTCTTCCGAATTGCATACATTGCCATGAGGGTCTAGTAGCAGAGGGATCGCCTCTCTGCTGTGTTTCCTTTTAAGGATACGGCACAACTCTTTGGTGGGTTTGTCAGCTTTGCCGGCCCACCACTCCTTGAAGAAGATTTGTAAGTTTTTCCTTTGTATTTCTTCCTCATATCTCAACACCGCTCTGATTTTTCGAAGACCTTTCTGTGCCTGGTGTTTTCCTTTGTTCACTTCCTCCTCGAGCCGCCAGAGTCTGTGGTAAAGAGCTTCCCTACGGGCCCGCCGCACAGTCTCGAGCATCTTCTTAGTTCTGATCATTATCTTACGAGACTTGTCGACCGCTCTTCTCCAGCACTTGGCAGGGGCCAAGCCCGAGGCGAACGCCACCTTCCACACATCGGCAATCTCTTGATGGACGGAGGGGAGAGAGAAGGTGGTAGCGTTGGCATGGAACCACGGAGCCTTGCGGATCTTGTCGGAGGGTTGAAAAGTGATAACAATCGGGTAGTGATCAGAGATGGTGAGGTCAGTGCGTTGCGTGATGGTAGGGTGGCCCCACTGATGAATAAAACTCTGAGAGATGTAGCATCTATCGAGCCTAGCTTTCCTCAGATCCTCACCCACTTGTAGATTCGACCAAGAAAAGCCATTCGAGTCTTTGAATTCAACCAGATCCAAGTTGAGTTTGGTCGTGTCCCACGTTTCTTTCTCCCGACTGTCGATGACCCTACCCTTACCCATCCATCTGTCCATAGGGTCCTCCACCATGTTGAAGTCTCCGCAAATAAGCGCGTTGTGGGGAAGCGAGTCTAGTGAGGCCCAAGTGTTCAGTCTCTCCAACTCCCCGTTAGGGGCGTACAGAGAAACCATTGTAGCACAAAGAGGAGCACCAAAAGAAACCGCAATCCAACGGTGGCTTACATCTTCAATGGAGTTCTCAAGCTTTTCGATCCAGCGTTGCTTAATCCCGATAACCGTTCCTCCGGACCCCCGCTGGTGCTTCGTTGGGATCCACACATGGGCCGAGGAGACCTGTCTGAGCCGTTTCTGGAGGTCTTCCCCGTCAATTTTAATCTCTTGAATACATATAATGTCTGGGTTTAAGCTAATGTCGCGGAGCCATTGACCAATGATGGTCGCTCTTGAGGGGTCGGTTAGCCCTCTAGCATTTAGTGAGATAACAATCATTTTTGTGTTGATCCCTCTTTGCGGGAGGGAGCCTTATCCTTTCTTCT
The DNA here is from genome assembly GCA_020310875.1 of Ceratopteris richardii. Classification (NCBI taxonomy): domain Eukaryota; kingdom Viridiplantae; phylum Streptophyta; class Polypodiopsida; order Polypodiales; family Pteridaceae; genus Ceratopteris; species Ceratopteris richardii. The sequence goes on along the minus strand of CM035428.1, from coordinate 156,864,285 downwards.
CTTGGCTTCATCTTTCTTTTTTGCTGGGATCTGATCCCGGCTTAGCAATCGGTTCTTGTGGGGGCTTTTCCATGGTAACTCCAGAGGCTGTTTTCCTTTGCGGGATGCTCCTTGTTGGGGAGAATTGGGCCCCTTGCTCGGCACCGTTTCCGGGATCGTCGATCCAATGATGGAACTTTCACTGTCCATGTTATCTTCATTACTAGTGGTGAAACCATCTTCTTTGCTTGTAGTGTAACCCTCCTGGGGGGTTTCTTTGATTTCAGGGATCTCTAGGGCTTCGTCGTAGTTGTCTACCTCAGGTGGCTTCCCACCTGGGTAGTCGAGCTCGTTGATCTCCTTACCAAGGTTGCAATACAAGTTGTTGTAGGGGTTAATTAGCAGGTTGTTTCTCTCACCGTTGGCCCTTGGACTTCTTTTCCTTCTTCTTCTGACTTCAGTAAAGCCATCAACATCAGCTTGTGGATTGGGGAGACCCTTGCCTTCCCCTTCCTTGGTCGAGTGGGTCAAATCACCAAATTTGTCTTGAGCTGTTTTGGAGGCTTCTTGAGATCGTTTGTTTTTTTGCCTGAGAGGGCAGTCTTTAATCCTGTGACCTTGCTGACCACACCGAAAGCACGCGTTGGGAAGGTTTTTGTAGGTGATATCCTGCTCCCAAACTTCACCTTCGCCCATGTCCACTTTGATCGTTGATGGAAGTGGCGAACTGAGGTCGGCCTCGACGCAGATTTGTGGGTGCCACCTAGCATTGAACGAGTGTCTTGCTCCTTCATAGATGAGACCACCGATGTCTTCGCGTGACGCCAACGGCTTGCCGATAGGAGAGACGATGTCCCACACGAAGTTGTACAAGAAGTATGGTAGGTTATGGAGTTCAACCCAAAGCGGGTACCGGAGCGATTTCGATTTGTCGGGGGTAAAGTCAGGGGACCATCTGAAAAGGCACAGGGTCGCCCGGCCGAGCTGCCAAGTTCCGACACTAAGGGCCCGAAACGCCATATCTTCATTTTCAAAGACTAGCAGCAAGTGGTTAACCGGCAAGAACTGACACTTACAAACAACAATCCCGCGGGGGAACCACTCGTTGCGAAGCCACTGACGCACAGTTTCGAGCGGGGGCCTAGGGCCGAACATTTGGCCAACTAGGCAGACTTTCTTGAGCTCCTCCTGAGTTGATAAAATTGCAGATCTGTTGAGGGAGACCATGGGGGGTTCAACATTCTCGAGAGCCTCTTGGGCGGCACAGAAGCCCCCTTCCAGCAAGGAGGCCAGGTTAGCGGCCTCCCCGGGAGGAGGGGCCAGATTGCTTTTCACTAGAGAGGGGGACATCAGAACAAGACAAGAAAGAAGAGCTAATTCTAAAACTCTGAAAGGATAGACAACTGACGAAGCCCAAAATCCAACAAAAGAAGGAAGCACCCCGCCCCCAAAGGAAACTCTTCTTCTACTTTTTTTTTTCTTCTTTCTTTTTCTTTTCTTTCTTTTTTTTTTTCTTTTTTTTTTTTTTTTTTCTTTTTTTTTTTTCTTTTTCTTTAACCCCTTTTTTACCCGAAGACTACCAAGGACACAAGAATAAGCTCCCCCCCCACTTTTTAGCGGATCTTTTGCTTAATTTCAGATTTGCACACATGGACGATCACGTCCAGGTATCGCAGCCCCAACAGTCGTCCCTTGGGTGTCGCCGGGTCGGAGGGATCGCGACCGCCCTGAGGGGAGAAATCGGGGTAGAGATCGGGTCCCAGCGCTCGCGATCGGCTGCAGGAGGCGATCGGCGTGGCGGGCTAAAGAGAGAGCAATGATTAGGATGAGCGACCTCGGGCGGCGGGGTATCGCGGGGGGGGTCGCAGGGGTGTCGGCGTCGCCAGCCAGCCCAATAACTTGTAATGTATATCTTCTAATAGCATATGCAAGTAGGCAATTAAATGCTACTGAAAGGAATTACACTACTATCAAGAGAGAGGGCTTAGGAATGGTCTATGCAGTTAAGAAATTTAGACATTATTTGCTGGCAAACAAGTTAAAGCTCTTTACAGACCACCAAACATTGCTCTACCTAGTGAACAAGCCTTTCAATATAGGTAGATTAGTAAGATGGTTTCTCTTACTAATGGAATACAACTTTGAAGTGTTAGTCAAAAATGTTCACCTTAGGGCCGATCACCTTTCATGAATAATCTCTAGAGAATCCCTGCAAGGAATAGCTGATGAAATTCTTTATGCTTATTTGTTCAATCTAGAAGTAGTTCCAAACTAGGCTAAATGACTTGTTTCTATTCTCATGTATGGACGTAAGAATCCAATAGTCGAATCACAAAGATATCAAATGCTAGTAGGAAGTATTTAAAAACAAAATGATCAAGAAACTCTAGGTTGTTGTGTGGAAGAACAAGAGCACCATAAGTGGTTGCAACTAGCACATGTAGGTACATTAGAGCAACACCATTCGAAACAATGAACCCTACATAATCTGTGGAGGTTAGGTGTGTATTGGCCACCTATGGAAGTAGATGTCCATTGGATGTGCAAGCATTGCCCAACCTATATTAATAGACTTTCGATGGAGCATGCCATGTATCGACTATCTTTAATACTGGATTGGAGTAGTCCCTTAGTTGATTTTTTTGCACAAAAACACTTTCCCACTTGAGATGACATTGGTAAGACAAAGAAGTCTCAAGTAGGAGGCTTAGGACTACAAACACATTGGTGATAATCTATACAAATGTGGGTGAGATGGATACATGAGACAATGTAGATGAGAGCGAATACTTGAGAATTCTAGAAACTGCACACCAAGGTGTTGTAAGAGGGCTAGATCTAGTGATCAAAGCCATACTATTTTTAGGATAATGTGGCCCACTCTTCATATGGATGTGCATACCTATGTGAAGAGATGTTATACATGTCAACAAACTCAGTAGCCAATGCACAAAGACGAAATGCCACTAAGACCCATGATGGGAGGACATGCATTCTCTAAGTGGGGCATAAATTTTGTAAGACCTATTAATCTCCCCGCTCGAGGTTCTCATGTTGAATACATAATTGTAGCCACATATTATATGACCAAATAGGTAGAAGTCAAGGCCACCGAGATGAATGATGCACAAACGATTGAAAAATTCTTATTCAAAAATGTCTTTACAAGATATGGGTTGCCTATAGAGCTAGTGAGCAATAGATGAACTCACTTTCTAAATGGATATTTGTTGTAAAATTTTATGGTGATTCACAAGAGTCAACACCATATCATCCATAGGAAAATGGACAGGCAGAGAATACTAACAAAACCTTGTGCAATGTCTTGACTAAGCTCATAAACAACAAATGCTCTGACTAGGACAAAAAGTTACACCATGTTGTTTGGCATACAAATTGGCCTACAAGATGGTACTCATTGCAACTCCCTTTCATATGTTCTTCGATCAAAATGTAGTGCTTTCATTGGGATTTTTGATACACACCCTCAAGGTTGATCAAGAGCATCAATGAACAAGCCACGAGCTATCATCTAGGATTATGGACTTAAAATGCTTAGGAGAAACTAGGCTAAGAGCAATAGTAGGACTATATGCTTACTTTGATGTGCATGTAAAGGACAAGGGTTTGAGAGTTGACAATTTAGTATTGGTCTATACTTTTAAGCAACACGCTTGAAAGCTAGAGAAAGGCAGTTATGGACCTATGATTATCAAAAAATTTTCAACGAGTGGAGAAGTGCAGTGAGCCACTTTGTAAGGAGAGCTAATGCCTAATTACATTAGTGATTGTAGAGTCAAGTTTTATCAAGAACCCTTGATGGAGGATATGCTTGGACGACTCACCTTGGCTAGGAAGGACAAGGAGGAAGAAAAGAGACTTCAAGAAGAAGCTCAAGCTGAAGCCCTAGAGCACATCAAACGTATGAAGTTAAGATGCCAGAGAATAATGTGGGAACAAAATGATAAAGTACAAGAGCTTCATCTAGTCAATGCAATGTCCCACATAGAGTCTCGTGGATATCACATGACAATGTGCCAAGCAAAGTAGAATGCTTCTCCTAGCATAATGGATAGACGAACATTCATTACTCTCAGTTAGGGAAAGGCACTGCACTCAAGAAGATCAGGGCTCTAATTGATTCAGGTGCAACAACCAATGCAATTAGATCTTTCTATTGTCAAGACATGGATCTAAAAGTGAATACCATTGAGGCATACCTCATAGAATTAGGAGGCATGGAAACCCCTTGCATGGGTGAGGTGGAAATTCTTATCCTTATAAAAGATGTCACTTTGATAGTGAAACTCCTAGTTTGCCATGATGAAGATCTTATAGAACCATTGATTCTAGGCCAAGATTGGATATTTGATCACTTAGTGGACTTAAATCTTAGGAAATGCCTTCTCCCATTATGGCTGGCTAAATAAAACCTTGTGATAGAGCTAGGAAACCAGGTCACTAGTCATCTCCACTCAGGGGAAGAGATGCTCAATCCTCACATCAAAAGAAAGCACATTAATGAGGTTATCCCTAGATAGAGAGGGGCTATCCTTGGACATATGAGGACCATAAATGTCTCCACCTCTTCCTTAGAAAAATAGGGACCATCATCCCCTCGAGCTTCCTATCCACACATTGGGAATGCACACCTAGATGAGTTTTATAGAATGCCTCATTTCCTTATGGGAGAGTCATGCATGTGTTGGACTGCCCTTCTTTTCCAAAGCAAAGTTTCCAACCAACCTCTCACCCACCACCATGGAAGAGTCAACTCAACCTCATGCATAAAAGTCGAAGATAAACTCCCACCACACCCTGGAAGCAGTACGAATATCCATCCACTCCAAGAAGGAAATAGTTATGGTTCCCCAAGAGCAAGCAACAAATGACTCATCCATCACCTCAGTTGTAAGTGCACAAGGAGCAAAGGAATCCCCACACTTCAACCACAGAGGTTGGAATGAGATCGAGAACCAAATTTGATAAATTTGGGTACCTAAGTGTTCTATGATAGCTAATCCCAACACAATGAGCATTTGGGTGCCTAAAGCTTGCTTAGCAGCACAGACCCATATTCTTGTACTCTCAACCCGCCAAGGCTCTAACACTTCACTCATTCTCTACCTAAGCAAATGATCAATGTATCTAAACACCCTTGTAAATTAGTCTCACAAACATCTTGGAAATGGGTGCCTAAATAGTCCCAGGACCCTATTTTGTAATTCCACAAAGACACATGTGCTAACCAAGCAACCTTGTAATAATCATCCCCCAACATCTTGTAACAAAATGTGATGACACTAATCTTGCATTTGAGATCGTGAACTCTCCAAAGTATGCATATAGTAAGTCTAGCGACTTGCATCAAGCATGAAGACATCATGAATATCACCCTACATCATTGAGATACATGGGATGCATATCAGTATTTGAAAGCGATTGCGGTCTCCCCATACTGAGATCGAGATTTGTTTCCATGCTAATGTGTTCTCCTTTTGTAGCATATCTTTGTAACAAATGCCTAGGATCGCAATGCAAGTAGGAGAATCACCTGTAGTAGGTTTGACTCTACACATGGTGGACTACCACAACCTCCCTGCAGAGGACTATCCCTTGCTATCCACAAGTGCACCAAAAGCATGTACCTCATGCAAAAACTTACCATCCTGCCAAGCATAAAGCAAGAATGTCCCTCCACCAATAGTGATCTGTACATTGAATTGTCAATACATGGAGTGGCCAATCAGTGCTATGAAGACTGCACACTACAAGATGGAAGTACATGCAAAACAAGAGAGAGACAAGCACATACATAGGCACTGCACACATGCATGCACACATGCACACACACTCACAAGTAGACCAAAGGCAATGTGCTCCAAGAAGCACTTGTATTGCTCAAGATAAGAATACAAAGATCATAAGATTTCTAGACTCAACAAATTAACCTTAATAAATGAGAGCTTTTTTTACTTAAACAATTTTTAGAAGAGCTCTATGAACACTATAATGCCCGGAATAGTGTTAAAAATTAGGTTCTAGAGGCTATTTGGTGAACAAGATGATAACAAAAAAAATAGAGAAATCAATGTGGAGATACATGTAGTTCCCATGAAACTTGAGGACTACTTGGGTTTTACAATGCAGCCTGGTTATTGCTAAAAATAGGGTTTTATGCAAAAGGTAAGCATTTTTACAAGTATTTTGGATATAAATTGGGGAAAATTCTATTATGAGGAGGGTTTTGAGTTGGGAAGATTTGATAGACCCCTTTGCCCTTCACTTCCATGCTTGTAACCACTTTGATCATATTCTTTGACCTTTTATTGAGCTTTGACTAGTTTTACTTTGACTTTTGCATTTCTTTTTGACCTTCCTCCAACATCTAGGTATAATCTTATTAAAAAATGTCTTATTGCAACTATTTGAAAATCCAAGAACTAGTGATGTTACAGTTTGAGCTTGTGTCACAGACCCTATTGATAGGATGTTCTACTACCTCTTCTCTCATGAAAATGAGTTCAATATCTTGGAAGTGTACCCCTTTTTGCCACTATAAAAAGCAAGACATAGTGTGTATCTATTTCATAGTCATTATGGAAATAATGGAAAATTTGAACGGAGGAGAATCTAGTGTATCCTTAGCTTCAAAGGGCTACGAAAATGGATTTCTAACTCAATTTCATACATTTGTTGTGTGGATTTTAAAGTGTATTTAAGTATATCACGAATTTATGTTTGCTAATAAGGCTTCATATTATAATATACATTTTCTTTATTAAAACCCTGTTTTTAAGATTATGGTGTCATGACATCTATAATCATTGTCCATTTATCTCCTAATATTTTTAATTCATATATCTAAGATTGCATGTGCATAAAAAACTAAGGGAAATTCTTATGCCGTGGATTGGTAAATAGTCTCAAAGTATACGGCATTTCTAAAGTCCTTCTAAATTTTTATACCAGAGTATGATGCTTCATATTTCTAAGCAAGAGATAATACTCCTCTAAATTTTGAAGTCTAATAAAACACGATTAAAGTTAATTATAATGCATGATTTCATAAGCTCATTGAAGTATTTCATAATTAAGTTACACATCAAATAATATCCAAGAATTCCAATATTGCATATCTCACTACATTTATACTAATATAAGAATGTGTAATGCTGTATGCATGAATAACAATAGAAAAGGAAAATAACTATTTCCTAGTAGTTCTTTGCACACTAATGACTAGGGTACGCCCATTAATGTTCCAAACAATATGACGATCATTGTTACTTATAAACTGATATCACCAAAAAATTTTCCATGTCATATCAATTTTTATAGACCCAAATCATATCATTAAATCATTATCATAAATATGCCTACCTCGTGAATGCAATATTTATTTATGTAATATTAGTCCATTCTAACATTTTTCTATTATCGAAGGCTTAAAATTTTACATGTGAGTCCTAATTTTATAACATAGCTCATGAGAATTTCTGTCACGAGTATCATTGCGATATATTACAGATAAGTTGGAAAATTAGAGGGGTCCACTATTTTCGACTAGGCTTATGTGATGGTCTTGGTGGTTGCATGTAAAACGCACAAGAACATAGTTTGACTATTTCATGTGAACAATTTATCACACAGTCGTTGAGATTTGTTCGTACGTACGAATGTACACATGATATATAGTATGTACGTACATATGCACATACATACGTACACACACACACACATATATATATATATATATATATATATATATATATATATATATATATATATATATATATATATATATGTGTGTGTGTGTGTGTGTGTGGATGGGTGTGTATGTACATACATATATACGTACATACATACATATGTACACACAAACATACACACACATATATATATATATATATAGAGAGAGAGAGAGAGAGAGAGAGAGATACATACATACACACATGTATGTACACATGCACACACACACACACATATTGTGACTTTAGACAAGGATGAGTACCACTTCAAGGAGCTTCACCTCCTGATTGTCAATTTATGGAGAGGTGAGGATGGTATGATGATTCTGAGTGAATGACGTGAGCTAAGGTGAAGGTGAAAAGCACAAAAGATGCACACACACATACACACATAGACACACAAGGAAAAGGCAAAGAATATGAGAAACGGAAGGAATTAGTCCTATTACAAAAGCTTTTGATTACAACACAAACTCTCTTTCCTCAAAAGTCCAAGAAAAGCCTAACCTCATAATGAGCTCCATTTATAGCTTTCTTAAGGTATAATGTTTGACATAGCTAAAAAATAGGGTCTAAAGCTAATATGAGGTATCTAATGAGCTCTAATATTTACAAAAATTTGTAGGTAAGCTCTACCTAAGCTCGTCAAGCTTGAGGATCCCTTGACTTGTAGAAAATGGAGCATTCAATTACAAAAATATTTTTTTAATTAAATAATACGTAATGATAAGAATAACTATTTAAATGTTTGAAGTTTGCAAAATTATTGGTATGTGAAAAGCATGAATCAATACCACTTATCTCCATGCACATAATTCTCACCTTGGTTCACATACTCTTGGGCCTTCTATGTCTACTTCCTCTAGCATGACCCTGGCTTTGGGCACCAACACTCCCCTCCCTTTGGAGACCATCATCCCAAAAAAAAGCTTGTTGAAGGGAGTGATCTATGTAGTTTTTTAGGAGATCAATTGCTATGAAGTGTTCATTCACCCATATCTCTTTGGCTAGATTTGCAGTGTATGGTGGAGAGCTCATGAGACTAGAAAAAATTTGAGTGGAACTTTGTATAGATGTGGATTTGATGTGGCTCGAGGAATTGGCATGTTGAAGATGGAAGAGAAAAAGTTGCTCCATGGATATACAAGGGTGGTGGGGGGGCTCATAGGGGGCAAGAAAGGTAGGAGGAGGTGGGCTGAATGGAGAGGGAAATGGTGCTATGGAGGTTTGAAGGGGTGGTGGAAAAGAGACTGCTTTTGGTTGAACTAGAGCAATGGTGGAAGGAGTCGAGGTTATTGGTGGGTAGGTTTGGGATTTAAAGAACAATCCTTGGGTAGTGTTGACAAAAGTTTTGGGGGGTGGATGGGATGGGGATGCTATTTATACATGGAAACAGGGTAGTGTTTGAGGAGGGATTTCAAAAATAGATTGGAAAACTTGTGATATTCTGCTTGTCTATTAGCTTGTGGGTGATAAGGTCCTAATATCTTGTGGATCCCCACAAATACTATAGAAAATATTCAATAACTTCATTTAAAAAGTGTGTTTCTCTATCAATCATTAACTCAATAGGAAGTCCAAATCTTCTGAACACATTTTCAAACAAGGATTTAGTCATCGACTATGCATCATTCTTTTATGTGGCTTTGAATGCCACCCATGGTGAGATAGTTTATAGCTACAATGATGTATACCGCATGAGAGTTTCTAGATGGGGAATTAATGGGTCCTACAAAGTCTATATCCCACTTGGAGAATCCACGTCCTCCCATCATGGGTCTCATTGGCATCTTGTCCTTTTGTATAGGATACTTGTTGGAGTTAGACTTCTACGCAAGCACGCGAATAGCACAAGGAAGAAGAAGAAGCTTGGAGCACAACACACAATATTTGAATGTACTACCACTAGAATGTACAAAGATAAGTAGCCCGCTAGGGCAATAGGCATATATACAAGCCGAGGGAAAAAACCTCCTAAAGAGGGAAAATAGTGCCTCGATGGTCCTAGAGTGTTCACACACATCACTAACTAAATATATCAACAAATCCCCCCTCGACATGATGTGATGAACAAGGAGATGGCACTCATGTATAAGGAAGTGCCAAGCTATATGGAATCAATGCACAAAAGGAAGTAATCCCAAAGCTTTGCAGAAAGCTTCAAACTTCTCCCTAGGTGGAGCCTTCGTGAAAAGGTTTGCAATGTTCTCCTGTATGGGCACATATGCCAAGCTGATCTCTCTAGTAGAGAACCTCTCCCTGACATAATGATAATGCACCTCAATGTGGTTAGTGCAAGCATGGAACAAAGGGTTCCTCACAATTGCCAATGCACTCTGACTGTCAGTGAAGATGGTGGTGGCAAAAGACTAACCAACACCCAAATCAGCCATAAGGCATCTGAGCCACACACACACAACACTCGATGTGAAAGCTTCCCTATACTCAGCCTCAGAAGTGGAAGTGGCCACAATAGGCTGGTTCTTGCTCAACCAGGATATGCATGAGCTACCAAGCATGAAGCAAAAACTACTAGTGGACATGCGAGTGTCATGACAACGAGCCCAATCACTGTCAAAAAAAGCATGCAAATCTGGCGGTAGTGATCCCCCCTTGAGATAAAAAAATCCAATTAGTCGGGTACCACTCAAGTAGCGAAAGATGCGTTTAACTACCTGCCAATGCTTGACACCTAGGCAATGCATAAACTTGCTCATCTGTGAGACAACAAACTGAATATCTGGCCGAGTAATGCATAAATAAATCAAGCATCCAACAACCTGCTGATAGAGAACAACATCAAATGCATCTCCAACATCATGAAGACTCAATCATAAACCTGTCTCCATAGGAGTGGCAATAGGCTTACAGTCTTCAAGGCCAGAATGTTGCAATAATGTCTCAATATATTTCATTTGACACAAAGCCATTCCACCATCAACTTTCATAATCTGAGTGCCCAAATAGTGATGCAAATGGCCCAAATCAGACATCTCAAATGAGGCATGCAATTCAGCCTTAAAATTAGCAATATGCATGTCACGAGGACCAGTGAGCAGCATATCATCAACATACACCACAATGACCAGAAGCACATCATTAGCACGCTTAACGTATAAGGTGCTTTCACTTGGAGTGTTCTCAAAACCATGTGCAATCAGATAGGCATGTATCTTTTCATACCAAGCATGTGGTGCTTGCTTTAAACCATATAATGCCTTTTTTAACATGCACGCCTAGTTTTCATGCCCTTTGTGCACAAAGCCAAGGGGCTGCAAAACATACACTTCTTCATGCAAGTCACCATTTAGAAATGCTGTTTTAATATCCAACTAATGTACATTCCAACCATGATGAGCTGCAAGTGCACAGATGCTACGAACAATAGTCATTCGACAAGTAGGAGCAAAGGTTTCATCACAATCAATGCCTCTTTCTTGCGCATAACCCTTTGAAACAAGCCTAGCCTTATACCTATCAAGTGTTCCATCAGGTTTATGCTTCAGCTTGTATACCCACTTAGTGCCAATGGCCTTCTTGCCAAGAGGCAAGTCACATAAAGAAGAGGAACCATTTTTCATCATAGCATCATATTTAGATTGCATTGAAGCCATCCAATGTTCAAAATTTTGTGCTTCATCAAACAAAATAGGTTTAGTATCATCACAGAGACTAGATGCAACCATAGCATAACAATCTAATGCAAAAGAGGCACTATGAGAGATCAATTGAGTACGATATGACAAAGGTGAATCTAATTTACTGTCACACAAAGTCCACACCAACCATTTTGGCATAGTTTTTTCTTGCTCAATATCAGCTCTCTCATCAACAAGTGCATCATGCAAATTTGCAACAAAAAGGGAATGATCTGCATCATCACATGAAACCTGCAATGGTTGAGAAGTTGCCCCATTAAGACCATCACTAGACTGTCCACCTATAAAAAGAGGCAGGAAAGTATCATACATGTCTTTGGAGCTAACAGATGTCTCCTTCGTACATGAAAGTAAAGGTTGAATAGCATCTTCCACAAAAACAACATCACGGCTAACCAAAATGCATTTAGTATGTGGATGATACAGACGATAGCCATTGCTTTCAGAACTGTACCCAACAAAAATACATTTTACTGCTTTATCATCTAATTTTTTGCAATGTTGTTCAGGAACTAATGTATATGCCAAACAACCAAAAACATGTATATGAGCAATAGATGGCTTGCGACCATGCCAAGCCTCATATGGAGTGATAGACTATAGCGCTTTAGTGGGACACGTGTTAAGTACATATGTTGCACACATGATAGCCTCAAGCCAAAAACTATGTGGTAAAGCATGGCTCTTGACCATACACCTCACCATCTCCATTAGTGACATGTTCTTCCGTTTGGTAACTCCATTCTATTGAGGTGTATATGGCACTGTACCTTGATGTTTATCCCACGTTCAGCCAAAAATGCATTAAATTCAGAAGACATATATTCCCCCCCTCAATCAGAATGGAGGGTGCCCATTTTACATGCTGATAGATTTTCAGCCAAAACCAGAAATTGTTTGAAAGCACATAAACACTTAGGACTTTGCCTTCAATGGATATACCCATGCATTCCTAGAAAAATCATCGATGAAAGTCATGAAGTAAAGATAGTTCCCAAAAGAAGGTGTCTACATAGGACCACAGACATCACTATGTACAAGATGCAATTTCTGAGTAGCCCAAAATGAACCATATTTTGGAAAGGAGGAACACTTCATTTTGCCCAAAATATAGCCCTCACAAACATGCTTTCCGGGTGCCTCAAGTTTGGGCAAAGAGGACACGATTTCAGATTTCTGCAGGCATAGCAAACTAGCAAAATTCAGATGACCAAAGTGTGCATGCCAAAGCTTTGCATCTCACATAGCCTGAGAATCATGTACTGCATATGCCGAATCATTTACAGATCTTTCATAGTCTATGAGCTTATACAACCCACACCATAAAATGCCAAAAGCAATAATGACATTGCCATTTGATAGATCATGGACTATACATCTATCATCAACAAATTTCACAACCAAGCCAATCTTGGCTAATGCAGAAACTAATAACAAATTTTTCTTGATCCATGGCACAAACAAAGCATCTGACAAAGTGATCTTACCAACTCCCATAATAGGATAAGAGGAGTTGTTAGTGCATGTAACAATATTCCATGTAGGGGCAAGCTCAGTGAAGAGAAGAAACTACGCTCCGAGGTAATATGTTTGGTTGCCCCACTATCAAAGTACCAAACTTCTGAGTCTACTAGAGACATGCAGTGCTCATGAGAAGATGGGTCAAAACTACAAACAGTAGTAAACACGCATTCTTCATCCTACACAAGATTAGCAAAATCTGTTTTCAATGTAGAGGCCTCTACAACAACCATTCCGACCTCTTTCTTCTTTGCCTCTTTAGCAACCAATTTTGGATAGCTCTTAATGGCATGATCATTTTCTTTACAGTATTTGCAAAACAATTTCTGCTTTTCCGATTTCTTCTCATCTTTGTTTTCCTTCTTCGAATGTGTAGCATTTCCAGATTTCTGCTTACTAGTAGAAGAGCTCCATTTTCCTTTGCCGTTCTGACTAGCCGGGAAAAACTTGATCTACAACATGCATAATAGACCTGTTCTACCTAGACTGGTCTTCTTGCAACAAAACAAAAACTAACTCTTCAAATGTTAAGGCATTTGGATTGGCTTTCATCATCAAACGAAGAGTAGAAGCAAAAGTTTGATATGAATTAGGAAGACCATTCAGAACAGTCTGCATAAGTGAACTGTCAGGAAGGACTTCATCTGTAGAAATCAAGTGTTCCTTCAAATCCTTGATCTTTGTCAAAAAAATGTCCATAGAATGACCTTCATTCATGTTCTCACTCTCCAACTTTTTTTGGAGGTAAGCAACAAGAGCCTCATTCCTAGCCTGGTACAATGTGGTAAGTGCATCCCAAGCATCTTTAGTTGTTCTGCAAGAGTGAATGTGAGGAATAATGGTGCGTTTGATAGAGAAAGCTATCAATGCATGTGCTTGAGCATCTCTGCCATCCCAACAAATTTGCTCTATAGTAAGTGCAACAGAAACAATAGCACAAACAGGAATCTGTAGAATATCACCATCTTCGACACCTTTTGCATCAGCTTGAGTACCTACAGTTGTAATAGTTGCAGGTGTGACAAGACGTTTTCAACACCCTACACAATGTTCCACAATCCTTTTGCAACCAATACATGTCGCATCATATAAGCCCATAACAAGTACTTGGTACCATCCAACGTATCCTCAACAGCCAACATACGGCATACATCACTACTCTCAGCCATGGCCAGTGACTAAAATACCTTGATGCAAAAAATTGACTCTATCTCAAAAAGTTGAACAGAACTACGTAGACAAATTCTGCTAAACCTATAGTAGACTTTGGGACGATTATATTGGCGAATCAAAATAGGTATATATCTTTAGCACAAAAAGACAAAATAGCCTACATAAGCGCTATGATAGTGCATTTGGAGGCCGAAACGAGCTCAGATCACGATTTCAACACCATAGAGCAAAGATGTTTTGATCTTTGAAACACCCTGAGTATGCTCACCAAAATTCGTGCAATTCTGAGACTACAACCAGAGAGGTTTCCATAACACCCTAGATGAAGCGGCAACCTGTTCTGATACCAATTGTTGGAGTTAGATGTCTACGGAAGCATTCAAACAACACAAGGAAGAAGAAGAAGCTTGGAGCACAACACACAATACTGAATGTATTACCACTAGAATGTACAAAGATAAGTAGCCCATTAGGGCAGTAGGCGTATATACAAGCTGAGGGAAAAAAACCTCCTAAAGAGGAAAAAAGTGCCTTGGCGGTCCTAGAGTGTTCACACACATCACTACCTAAATATATCAACAATACTATGCTCTCACATGTGTCACAACATTTCAATAATGTATGAACATCCATGTGAAGTGAGGGCCACCAAAGACCGGAAAACAGAATGGCTTTGTTCACACGATCAGGTCCAAATTATCTACCTGCAACATTAGTGTGTATAATTTCCAATATTCTCAAATAGTCACTTTCATGTACACAATATCAAATTTCCATCTCTTCCACATTTGTATAAACTATCACCAATCAATACATAATCTTGCACTTCCTGTTCTAGAATTCATCGTCGAGCTAATGCATCTCTTGAGGAACTGTATTTGTTTTTAAGAATTCAAATAAATAACCACTCGAGTTTGGTATTAGCTACACTTGATATAAAGTTGCATATTCCACATGGGGTCTACTAATACAAGATGGAAATTCTTTAAGAAGCTTACAGACATTCGATTCCATCGTCAACCACTATACACCTAATCTCTTCAGTGTCTAGATGGTTCTTTGTTTAGGATAGTGTTACCCTAGGGAACCTACATGCACTAATTGTGACCAATTACTATGCTCTACTTTGTCCACACAACACGTTAAGAAACCTTGTTCATCTTTCTTATAGATTCTTCCTATGAGTATATGATACTTTTGAGACTTTATTACTTACTTTTCTTGCATTCTTACTGCAGGGTTATTGGGTCCATAATTTAGGATTGGCACTAATTATTTAGCCCAATTTGGAACTACTTCTAGTTTGAACAAATATGCATGAAGAAGATCATCTAACACACCTTTTAGGGATTCTCCTGAAGTGAGTTGTGAAAGGTGATTTGATCGGAGGTGGATTTTACCTTTCCTAACAACTACCTCAAAATCATATTCCATTAATAAGAGAAACCATCTTATTAATATTCTATATTGAGAGTTTTTTCACCAAATAAAGTAAGTCTTGATGATATATAAAGAATTTGAGCTTATTTGGTGGAAAATAATGTCCAAACATTTTCACCACGTAGACCATGCCTAATCATTCACGTTCGATTGTCGTGTAATTCCTCTCTATGAAATTCAACTATCTACTTGCATATGCTATGGATAAGTCTATTTTTGCTTCCCTAGTTGGTTGTGCTAGCACACATCCAATAGAAAAATTGGAGGCATTGACATGGACATTGAATGACTTGTTCTAGTTGGGCATTGTCAGAATCAAGGCTGAGCACAAATGGCATTTCAATTCCAAAAATGACTTTTTGCACTCAACATTCAATTAAAAATTGTTTAGAAGGTCGTACAAAGGTTTAACTATTATTACATACATGTAAATAAATTATCGATGATATCCACAATGGCCATCATGCTTGTACTTCACCATTCTAGGTCTTGGTGACTCTACTATGGCTCTCACTTCATCAATTGAGATTCCATTTTTGGACACTATGTGATGTAAGATTTTTCCTTGTCTAACCATGAAAACTCACTTTTTTGGATCTAAGCACACTTGTTATTCTTTGCATTTATCAAATATTTCCTAGATTTTTGGGATATGATTCTTTCTTATGTGGGAGTGAGCACACGAACCATCCATATAGGCCTCTAGATTCTTATGCAAAAAACTCTTTCAAAACATGACACATGAGCTACTAAAATGTAGTAGGCACATTCATGAAATGCAAAGATACCCCATTCAATGGCAAAAGTTTTCTTACGTTGATCTTCAAGGCCAATGACTACTTGGTTGTAACCCAAAAATCCATCAAGAAAGCTATAAAATCCAATAGATGTTCCATAGGCGGAAGTGGATAACTATCTCTTATGGTGGAGACATTAACTTTTTCCAAGTTAATACACATGTGCAGTTTACCATTCCTCTTAGAAATAACCAAAATGGGGGATACCCATTGGATATGCTCAATTTCATAGATAAATATGGCTTCTATCAACCTGTCAATTTCATCCTTTATCTTTGCTGCATTTGTGTATGGCTTCTATTTTGTTAGCTTAGCTTCTAAAGTCATGGGTATCCTATGTGACCAAATGTCTGGACCCACTCCTTTCAAATTCTTATCCGATTAAGTGAAGACATCTTGGTATTCTCACAAGAGATCTACCAACTTTTGTTCTTCTTCATTGCTTAGGTCGTTTCCTATGTACATGCTTCTTTCTTCATTATCTTCCATGGTAACCACTATTTTATTCGTCATTTCCTTGGGCTTCTCCCATGAGGGCCTCTTGTTTTGGCATTCTCACCATAATCTTTCTATCCCCAATCTCGTATTTTAAAAATGTTTTGGTAGCTTGAACAAGGATCCTTCTTCTTTTTGTGTAGATGAATTCTTTTTACATTTCTTCTTTTTTTTTTCTACCTCAACTTGAGTGGTTAGCAATACATTGTTCTTAAACTTGCTTCAATCACGGGCCTTAGCATTTACTAGGTATAATGATTTCTCTTTCAAATCACAAAAGGGATCAATCATGATGGATTCTAGATCTTCATCATTTTCTTCTTCACATGTGACCATACTAGAATCACATTGTTCCACTATTGTCTTGCACATGAATAATAATGTGTCATAGCCATCCTCCTCACAATGGGGAGTCCATTGTTCTTCATTTACTACCATGTCCATCATCGCTAAGATTTTTGCCCCACCCATGAGGTTCAAACTCTTTGCCTGGAAATATCATAGGTGCATAGGTTGGGTCTTGTAATGATCTGGTGTTTTCAAATGAACCCATGTTTATGGCTTCTAATCACTTCTCTTCTTCTTTTGAAATATTACATATCCACAAGTGGGTGTCCTCATGCATCCATTAAGGATTTGATGGCCCTATGGACTGTACCAACTATGTGTGCTCTTGGATTTTATGGATGTGATTCCACTGTAAAGGTGGTACATCTCTATGAGTGTAAACCTTGAGATTAACCTTAGTAACCCCTAAGTTTTGTAAGTATAAGGAATTGGTTCCCCAAGCTTGAACTTTCCACAATTGTCTCACAAAGGCCTAAGATCATTTCATAAGCACGATGTTTCCCAAATTTGGATATAGAAAAAGTATGTTCAAACTTTACACTATAAGTAGTGAGGGTGATTACTTCCAATAGTCCTAATGGCTTTTCTATATGACCGTCTACCATTTGCAATTTCATTCTCATGGGTTGTAACGATGGCTTACCCTAACGTTTCCATAAAGACATGGTGGCAATGTCAACTCCTTCTCTTGAATGTAGGATTACCTTGGTCATATAAACTTGGTATGTGATAGGAAGATAGGTATTTCCTTCTTCTTCTTTGTGCATATCTCCTATCTTGTAAATTGGAATTTCTGGGACTTCCCTATTGGATTCTACCTTTGAGTGGGAACTATTGATCACATGCACTTGATTTGCTACATGTTTCCACAACTCTGGATTTACCTTTAAGAGCTCTTCTAAGGTGAGATAACACTGCATTTTAGTGTTTTTGACTGCCTCATGGTGTTTTACTTGAATGAACCTTTTGAGGTGACACGTTCTTGGGTTTCGATGCCATTTGCTCCAATCATTCTAACAATCCTTGGAAGTGCAACTATGGTTTGACTAGGTTATTCTGATTGAAGATTTGGCTAGCCTAGAACATAGCCTAAGCTAGTTCAACCATCTTGATGCAAAATTTCCTTCTTTCTAATTTTAGGTCTATCCTAAGGTAGCTTTTGTCTCATTTTGCTGCATTTAGTCTCTCTCTCACAATCGTGATTGATAAGCCTTGAACATCAGCCTAAGTATTTTGGGATGGGATATGCTAATACTGAACCTGATTGAGGTATAAGTGTGATTCATATTGGGACATGAGATGTTAGCTCAATAGTTTTTGCCTTGGTTTCCTTTAGGCTACCTTCTAAGTTTTCCAATTTCTTATATCACTTTCTCTTTGTTCTTTGTTTGGAATCTTTTCCATGATTTGGTTTTCCTTTTAATAGACTCTTTTCTCTCACTCCACTCTGGTTCTTTTTCTTGCTCTCGTTGCTTGGCTTGTTGCAAAGCTTGCACTCTACTTGAAGAAAGAGATCAAAAGACTCTATAGAAGAACAAATTGGGCTATGAACGCTACTCTAGACACCAAGGTCAGAGTACTCTTTACTCTAATTCTTCCCAAAAAACCCTTTGTTTTTACCTTGAGAATATAAGATACTCATAGTGGAAGTTTTCTTGCAAGCTTTGAAGAAGAGATCTATAGAGAGAAAAATGGTTGTAGGCACTTCTAATGAGCAGGAAACAGGTGACAGGGATGAGGAGGAAGAAACCCGGAGGAAACAAGGAGAAGAAAATCACTAGAAAATGGAGGAAGAAAATTACAAAAGCAAGAAGAGGACAGGAAGGCGACAAAGGAGGAAGAAGTACCGAGGAAGAGAATAGAAGAAGAAGAAGTAGCAAGGAAGAGACTAGAGAAAGAAGTAACAAGGAAGAGACAAGAAGAAGAAAATAAAAGGAAGGCAGACGCTGAAGCGAAAGCGGAGAAGCTCTAGAAACAAAGAGAGCAGGTTGAACAAAATGTGAAGAATGCCTGAAAATTTCTGGCACTTCCCACTTTTACATCTTGCAATCTTCATGATAAATGGAAGCAATCAGATGGATGAGTGAAGTTGCCACCAATAAGTTGTAGTGATCATATCTATCCCTGGATGTTTTTGAATGACCTTGATAGACCACAGTATTTAGGTGACCTAGGTAGAGGTATCCATTGGAGTGCTCTTCGTATGGAAGAATTTCACAAAAGATATAATACTTTAGTTCAACAGAAAGAAGCATGGTTAGCAAAGAAGAAGATATGAATGCAAAAATCAGCCATCTTAAGGTGGAGGTTGATGACCTCAAGACGAGGCATGCAAGGAGGGAAAGTACTACTCATGAAGAAGCTTTAGAAGAATTAAATGAAACTTTAACCGAAATTGCAGCACTTAAAGCTAATTCCAAGGAGAAGTCTACAAAATTGGAGCAGATGCAAGCAAAAACTGAATAGAGGCATAGAGTGTTGGAGTTAGACATCTGCGGAAGCACGTGAACATCACAAGGAAGAAGATGAAGCTTGGAGCACAACACAATACTGAATGTATTACCACTAGAATGTACAAAGATAAGTAGCCCGTTAGGGCAATATGCGTATATACAAGATGGGGGACAAAACCTCCTAAAGAGGGAAAAAAGTGCCCCGGTGGTCCTAGTGTGTTCACACACATCACTACCTAAATATATCAATAGATCCCCCTTGGGAGTGATGCGATGAACAAGGAGCTGGCATTCATGTATAAGGAAGTGCCAAGCTATTTGGAAATCACTCCACAAAAGGAAGTAAGCCCAAAGCTTTGCGGAAAGCTTCAAACTTCTCCCTAGGCAGAGCCTTCATGAAAAGGTCTGCAATGTTCTCCTACGTGGGCACATATGCCAAGCTGATCTCCTCAACAGAGAACCTCTCCCTGACATAATGATAATGCACCTCAATGTGCTTAGTGCGAGCATGGAACACAGGGTTCCTCACAACTGCCAATGCGCTCTGACTTTGAGTGAAGATGGTGGTGGCAGAAGATTGACCAACACCCAAGTCAGCCATAAGGTGTCTGAGCCACACACACTCAATAGCCGCTGTGAAAGCTTCCCTATACTCAGCCTCACAAACCGAAGTGGCCACAGTAGGCTGCTTCTTGCTCAACCAAGATATACATGAGCTACCAAGCATGAAGCAAAAGCCGCTAGTGGACACACGAGTGTCATAGCAACTAGCCCAATCAGAGTAAGAAAAAGCATGCAAATCTCGCACTAGTTATCCCCCCTTGGGATAAAACAAACCAAGTAGTTGAGTATCACTCAAGTAGTGAAAGATGCACTTAACCACCTGCCAATGCTTGACTCCTGGGCAATGCATAAACCTGCTCATCTGTGAGACAACAAACTGAATATCTGGCCGGGTAATGCATAAGTAAATCAAGCATCCAACAGCCTACTGATAGAGAACAACATCAAATGCATCTCCAGCATCATGAAGACTCAGTCATAAACCTGTCTCTATAGGAGTGGCAATAGTTTTACAGCCTTCAAGGCCAAAATGCTGCAATAATGTGTTAATATATTTCATTTGACACAAAGACAGTCCACCATCAACTTGCATAAACTGAATGCCCAAATAGTGATGGAAATGCCCCAAATCAGACATCTCAAATGAGGCATGCAAATCAGCCTTAAAATCAGCAATATGCTTCTCAATAGGACCAATGAGCAGCATGTCATCAACATAAACCACAATGATCAGAAGTACATCATTAGCAGGCTTAATATATAAGGTGCTTTCAGTTGGACTGTTCTCAAAACCATGTGCAATCAGATAGGCATGTATCTCCTCATACCAAGCACATGGTGCTTGCTTTAAACCATATAATGCCTTCTTTAACATGCACACCTGGTTTTCATGCCCTTTGTGCACAAAGCTACGAGGCTGGAAAACATACATTTCTTCATGCAAGTCACCATTCAAAATTGCAGTTTTAATGTCCAACTAATGTACATTCCAACCATGATTGGCTGCAAGTGCACAGATGTTCCGAACAGTAGTCATACGGCATGTAGGTGCAAAGGTCTCATCAAAATCAATGCCTCTTTCATGTGCATAACCCTTTGCAACAAGCCTAGCCTTATACCTTTCAATTTTTCCATCAGGCTTACACTTCAACTTGTAAACCCACTTAGTACCAATGGACTTCTTGCCAAGGAGCAAGTCACATAAAAACCAAGTACCGTTCTTCATTATAACATCATATTCAGACTGCATAGTAGCCATCCAATTTTCTGAATTTTGTGCTTCATCAAATGAAATAGGCTCAATCTCATCACATAGACTAGATGCAGCCATAGCATAGCAATCTATTGCAAAAGAGGCGCTATGAGAGCATGAATGAGTATGATATGATAGAGGTGCATCTAATTTGTTGTCATGCAAAGTCTGCACCAACCATTTTGGCATATTTTTTGCCTCCTCAATGTCAGTTCTCTCATCAACAAGTGCATCATGTAAATCTGCATAAAAAATGGGATGATCTGCATCAGAAATGGGATCATCTGCATCATCACATGAAACTTGCAAAGGCTGAGAAGTTGCCTCATTAGGACCAGCACTAGACTGTCCACCTGTAAAAAGAGGCAACAAAGTATTATACATGTCTTTGGAGCTAACATATGTCTCCTTAGTACATGAAAGCAATGGCTGAATAGCATCTTCCACAAAAACAACATCATGGCTAACCAGAATGCATTTAGTCTGTGGATGATACAGACGATAGCCTTTACTTTCAGAACTATACCCAACAAAAATACATTTTATTGCTTTATCATCAAATTTTCAGCGATGTTATTCAGGCACTAATGCATATGCCAAACAACCAAAAACACGCAGATGAGCAACAGATGGCTTGCAATCATGCCAAGCCTCATATGGAGTGATAGATTGTAGTGCTTTAGTGGGACACCTGTTAAGTACATATGCTGCACACATGATAGCCTCAAGCCATAAATTATGTGGTAAAGCCTCACTCTTGACCATACACCTCGCTATCTCCATGAGTGAATTGTTCCTTGGTTCAGCAACTCCATTTTGTTGAGGTGTATATGACACTATACACTGGTGTTTTATCCCATGTTCAGCCAGAAATGCATTAAAATTAGAAGACATATATTCCCTCCCTCGATTAGAACGGAGAGTGCCCATTTTACATGGTGACAAATTTTCAGCCAAAACCAAAAACTGTTTGAAGCACATGAACACTTCGGACTTTGACTTCAATGGATATACCCATGCATGCCTAGAAAAACCATAAATGAAAGTCAAGAAGTAAAGATAATTTCCAAAAGAAGGTGTCTGCATAGGACCACAGACAATCACTACGTACAAGCTGCAATTTTTGAGTAGACCGAACTGAACCATCTTTTGGAAATGAGGAATGCTATATTTTTTCCAAAATACAGCCTTCACAAACATGTTTTCCAGGTGCCTCAAGTTTGGGCAAAGAGTACACCATTTCAGATTTCTGCAGGCGTAGCAAACTAGCAAAATTCAGATGACCAAAGCATGCATGCCAAAGCCTTGCATCTGGCATAGCCCGAGAATCAAATCATTTAGATCTTTCATAGTCTATGAGCTTATACAACCCATGACATAAAATGCCAGAAGCAATAATCACATCGCCATTTGACAAATCATGAACTGTACACCTGTCATCAACAAATTTCACAACCAAGCCAATCTTGGCTAATGCAGAAACTGATAACAGATTCTTATTGATCCTTGGCACAAATAAAGCATCTGACAAAGTGAAAGAACTACCATCAGTAGTAGTCAAAATGATATTACCAACTCCCATAACAGGATAGGAGGAGTTGTTGGTGCATGTAATAGTATTCCCTTTAGGGGTAGGGTCGAGTGAAGAGAAGAAACTGCACTGCGAGGTAATATGTTTGGTCGCTCCACTATCAAAGTACCAAACATCTGAGTCTACTGCAAACATGCACTGCTGATGAGAAGATGGGTCAAAACTGCAAACAGTAGTAAACGCCCATTCTTCTTCCTCCACAAGATTAGCAGACTCTATTTTTGGTGTAGAGGCCTCTGCAACAACCATTCCAGCCTCTTTCTTCTTTGCCTCTTTAGCAGCTCGTTTTGGATAGTTCTTTATGATATGATCATTTCCTTTACAGTACTTGTAAAATAATTTTTGATTTTTTTATTTATTTTCATCTTTGTCTTCCCTCTTCGATTGTGTAGAATTAGCAGATTTCTGCTTACTAGTTGAAGAGCTCCATTTTCCTTTGCCCTTTTGACTAGCCAGGAAAGCTTGATTTGCAACTCGCATAATGGAATTGTTTTGCGTGGAATGATCTTCATGCAATAGAACAGAGACTAACTCCTCAAATGACAAGGCATTTGGATTTCCTTTCATCATCAACCGAAGAGTAGAAGCAAAACTCTGATATGAGTCAGGAAGACCATTCAAAACAGTCTGCACAAGTGAGCTATCTGGAATAACCTCATCAACAAAAATCAACTGTTCCTTCAAGTCTTTGATCTTTGTTAGAAAACTGTCCATAGAATCACCTTCATTCATGTGCTCACTCTCCAACTATTTTCGGAGGTAAGCAACACGAGCCTCATTCCTAGCTTGGTACAATGTGGTAAGTGTATCCCAAACATCGTTAGCTATTCTGCAGGAGCGAATGTGAGGAATAATGGCATGTTTGACAGAGAAAGCTATCAATGCATGTGCTTGGGCATCTCTACCAACCCAACGAGTTTGCTCTGCAGTAGGTGCAGCAAAAACCGCAGCACGAACATGAATATGCATAACATCATCATCTTCGACACCTTCTGCATCAACTTTAGTACCTACAATTGTAATAGTTGCAGGTGTGATAGGACCTTTATCAACACCCTGCACAATGTTCCACAGTCCTTTTGCAACCAATACATGTTGCATCATATAAGCCCACAATGGGTAGTTGGTACCATCCAACTTATCCTCAGCAGCCAACATACGAAATAAATCATTGCTTTCAGCCATGGTTGGTGACTAAAATATCTTGATGCAAAAAATTGACTGCATCTCAAAAACTTGCACAGAACTGCCTAGATGAGTTCTGCTAAACCTGTAGCAGACTTCAAGACGCTTAAACTGGCGAACCAAAACGGCTATATTCCTTTGGCACAAAAAGATGAAATAGCCTACACAAGCGCTGCGATAGTGCGTTCGAAGGCCAAA
The DNA here is from genome assembly GCA_020310875.1 of Ceratopteris richardii. Classification (NCBI taxonomy): domain Eukaryota; kingdom Viridiplantae; phylum Streptophyta; class Polypodiopsida; order Polypodiales; family Pteridaceae; genus Ceratopteris; species Ceratopteris richardii. The sequence continues at coordinate 156,839,879 of CM035428.1, read as the reverse complement.
ACGAGCTCAGATCGTGATTTCGGCACCACAAAGCGAAGCAGTTTTGATCTCAAAAACATGTTGAGTATGCTCACCAAAATTCGTGCGATCTTGAGACTGCAACTAGAGAGGTGTCGACGACATCCAAGATGAAGCGGGGACCTTCTTTGATACCAATTGTTGGAGTTAGATGTCTGCGGAAGCATGCGAACAACACAAGGAAGAAGAAGAGCTTCGAGCACAACACACAATACTGAATGTATTACCATTAGAATGTACAAAGATAAGTAGCCTGTTAGGGCAATATGCATATATACAAGCTGGGGGAAAAAACCTCCTAAAGAGGGAAAAAAGTGCCTCGGTGGTCCTAGTGTGTTCACACACATCATTACCTAAATATATCAACATAGAGCATACCAAAAATTAAAGAAGAGTAATAAAGAACTAACTACTAAGCTCTAGAAAGAAGAAAAGGATATTTAGAAACTCAAGAAAAAGGTTATTACTCCATTGGATGAAACTTCAAGAAAGGAAGCAGTGGTAGCTGATGTAGAGGAAAAACTAGCAGTGCGAAACTTGAAGTATACAGAATTAGAAGTTAAACTCTGCAATCTGCATGAAAACTATGATATAGTCAAAGCTCAGCTAGTTGGAATCGAAGACTTGGAGAACTAGGTAGTAGATTGGAAGAAGATATGTGAAGATGCGAATGCGGTTTTGGGAAGGTAAAGATGCAAAGATTATATAATTAAAGAATTTTGCAGAAATTTTGGAGTTAAAACATAAAACAGAGTTAGAAGAGTGGAAGAAAACAATTGAAGGATATATCAAAAAATTATTGGATATTACTTTAGCTTTTGACCATATGCTAGATAAACTCCAAAATAGAATTCCGAAATTAGAAGCATCATCAGCCAATTACAGAAGTGCGAGCCAACAATTGCTTGATTCAAAGGAGTTTTTTGAAGAACAAATGCGTTTAGCTAAAGAGAATATTGAAGAAATGTTTAAAGAACTTAGATGGGACATAGAAATGATTATGAAGCTCGAGCTACAAAATAATGATGATGATGATATGTAAACAAATTCTATAATTTAGTGGGTTCATATCCACTATGCATACAAGTGTAATGGACCAACTTTGTAATGTATCTTATGTTATAGGAGAAGGTTTTATTTACTTAGAGATCTGAAAAGTTATTTCCAAAAGTTTGATGTTTTATATATCTGGAAGTACGGAATGGTGTGAAGTAGTGAAAATCAATGAGAAAGAGAACAATGTGGTGTAATCTCTTTGTGAGGAATAGTTAGTCCAGAACTGAAAGAAGGGAATTTGTCTTATGGAACTATCAGAGAATGCGAAAGTGTCTATAGTGTTGTATTAAGTCTGAAGATAAGAAGAAGAGTACTATATGTGGTGTTTATGGTGCATTAATTATTGTTGTAACTTAGTTCAAGTATTAATTCCAAAGTCTATCGAATTCTCTGATGTTTATAACAAATTCTAGTAATAAACAAAATCTTGCAATGCATCATTTTCAATATAAATTGTGTTAGTGAATTTTGAAATCTATAAGTGTACGATGATAATATACATAATAGAAAAGCATGTTATAATTTTCACAACAACCTACACCAAACATTGTCCTAAAAGTTTTGCCAAAGAGGCAAAGAAGAAACAGGTTGGAATGGTTGTTAGAGAGGCCTCTACACTTAAACCAAAGTCTAACCATGAGTGAGAAGCATGATGACATGCACACACATTCACACAGATGTGCACAAAAGGTAAGATCAAATATTAGAACAACCAAATCCTTTGCTCATTAGCTCAAGAAATGATTACAATATCCAAAAGGAAGCTCAATCTCTACCTGTCTAACCCAAAAAATGAGCTCTCTATCCCTTTTTATAGTTTCTTGACTAGTTTTGACATGTTTTAGGCTCAGTGTCTAGCTTAGTTAAAAAATAGGTTCCTATGCTATTTTGACGGCTCAAACAAGCCCCAAAAATTATGAAAAATTAAAATGTAAGATCTCCTAATCCTCCTCAACATTGAGGACTCGAATTGCATAGAATGGATTTGAAATTACAAAAACAAGTATTTACAATGATGTGTAGTGATAAAGATCACTGTTTCATGAAAATAAAGTTTGAATTCTTATACAGGGCTATTCTTTGCCTAATCTTCTTGAATTTCTTGCCTAATGAGTTCTATATTTGAGCCTTTTCCTTTTGTTGGCCTTTTCCCCTCATGCTCCATTTTTTTCTCAACCACCTTGTCCACTCCTGCTACTAACACTCCCATCCCTCTCAACTATCTCATTCTTGACAGACTTTTGTGGTGCAAGGTGATCAATGTAGAACTGAATGACATCGGTAGATTATTCATGTTCTTTTAATCGAAGTACCTTTGCAAGATCTAATTTTAGACATTCCCAATAGATTGCACCTAGGACTTTGCAATGTGGCATTCTATAATGTTGTGAGTAAATTGCTTGCTCACAGGCAAAAAGCTCGAGTGAGTTGGATTTGAAATAAATATCTCCGAATAATACTCCCAAAACCCTATGGTAAACATGTCTTCAAATGTCTTCTTATAACATGTAGGGGGGTATTTTATTTTGCAATGCCATGCATACACCGTCTTGATGGAAGGTGTGGTACTTAAGTCATACACCAGATCTAGATTTCCATTTTCAAACCTTGGCATGGATACATGAGGAGCCTTGACATTCTTGAAATTCTTGAATACTACCAATATTAGATCAAATATCTTGAGGAGCATTGGGTTTGCGACATTGCACATGGGCTTCATGCATGAAATCCAATGTCAAATGGTAGCAATCATGTAAGACATTTTAGGTGGTCCCTGCAATGGTGCAAGACATGGGTAGTTAACCCAATGTCCAAAGCGTGGACTGTTCTTCAATTTTTTGGTGAAATCTTTCCATGAGCATCACCTAGGGAGCGATCCATAGCATGGGCTATATAATATATGAATTGGATCATGAAACTATGTGTGTTGCATCTCACGGCATTCTTCTAATAGCTTTATCTACCAGTTTGGCTAAAAAATAGTGCCTTTCCTCACTACCTCTGGTAAGTCCTTGGGCTCGAAGAATGTAGCAAAGGTTGGTGCTTTTCCAACAATCCTAGTGTCTTATGCATTGTAATTGGCAAGGATAACAAAGTAAGGGTCATATTGGAGCTTGGAGATGGTGATAAGCCTTTTGTGTGCTAGATTCTGAAAATATTCTGATTTCAAGACTTCTTCTTCCATATTTGCCATGGCTAGGATTTGTACTGCCACTCGTTCTTTTTGGGATCAGCCAATTTATTCTACTTGCTTCAACTATGGTGGCTTGGGTGCCTCTAATGTGTCCTACCCTTCTTCTAGTACTGACCTCCTTGTGTTATATGGGTTTCATACTTATATTTGAAAGTTTGTTTCACTGGAATTTGCACGGTTTCATCTTCTTCAGGTGCCTCAGGTGATGATAAGGCCTTCATATTGTTGCAATCTTGTTTGTAAATCCAAGATTTTGTTTTGTAAAGAGACAATGCCATCTGATTTTGAAGTAGAAATTTTGGATTCAGGAACTATTATGGGTGGTGGGGGTAGTCCTTCTGGCTATTGCTATTGAAATTGGTATACTTCTTTGGTCAATTTATCATGTGTCTGTAACAAATTTCCATAGTCTTCCAAAATTATTCTAATACTTTCTGGAAGAACTGCTTGAAATTTGGAGGGGCTTTCAATGGACACCTCCAAATTCTCTTAATTTTTTTGTTGAAGCCTTTGGTTCTCTTCCCTTGTTGTTGCTATTCTGGTTGGTTTTATCATTACTCTCCATTTGTGTCCATAAGTGGCCTTCTAGGTCCTTGACTTCTTACATGTCCATGTCTTGTATCTTTACCTATAACTGATTATATGCCAATTGTAAGGTGGCATGTTGGTCTTGTAACAAGACATTAGCAACCACCAAATAATAAATCCTTTCATCTTGAAAATGTCTTGATTGAGTTTGAAGAACTATTTTCCTTTGTGCTAATAGATTATACTCTTATAGTAGTTGCTTGGCACAATTAATCATCATTGTGAGAGCGGAGTTGACTTGGGATGTATGCAGAGTGGACACAATTTGAAGAGTGTATGGTGCAGGGGAGATGTGAATGGGGATGGGAGAAGTTGTCACATCATCAAGATTTCACTATGTTGAGGTGACTTTACCCTATCTCAAAACAATCACATGGATGATGCCATAAATACATATCTTGTGAAGAACTTATATGCACTCATCTATTGTATTGGTTGTTCGACCTAGGTTTAAAAGAGAAACAACGAACATTTGTTAAAGCATCCAAGTGGGCTCAAGTGAAATCACCAGTTTTCTCAGATCCCATACCTGTGACTCGGCAAAAGGTTGAGCAACCAGCAAAGTCTGCACCAAAACCAGTAACAATATAGTGAGTGGCCTCACCGGACACCACACAAGAATTTCCTAATCCCAATTTGGCATGGGAAATTTTAGCAAAGGCTCTGATTACTATTCCATTGGGACAATTACTAACCTTAGTCCTTGGCATTCGATAGTAGTTTCAGCAACAAATCGATCCAAGTCATCTCACCTATTGTGATAGTACCCAAAAAGAACAAGCAGCTTCACATATGTGTAGGTTATAGAAAAGTAAATGCAGCCACTATCCTTGATTCATTTCCGTTATCGTTCTTAGATAGCATGTTCGATGATGTGGTTGGCAAATAAATGTATTCATTCTTAGATGGATATAGTGGCTACAATCAAGTCAGGATGGCCGAGGCAGATATACCCAAGATTACATTCATTACTAACTGGCGGTTTTATGCATGTATAGTGATGTGGTTTGGTCTACACAACACACCAAGCACCTTTCAATGATGTATGCAAGAAATATTTTCACCGTATCTGATGAGTTTTATGCATGTTTATCTCGATGACTTTTCCTTGTCGTGTGATACTAATGCTCATTCACAACACCTGCACTATTGTTTTTGTAAATGTCAGAAGTGACATCTCTATTTGAATCCCCATAAGTCTATCTGTGTGGTTGCCTATGGTAAACTCCTAGGGCACATCATTTCTAAACAAGGAATCTAGGTAGATCCTGATAAAGTACAGATTATCCTAAATGCACCATCTCCCAAAACTCCTAAGGAAGTTATGCGCCTTCTGGGCCAAATTTGTTGGCATGGCTGTCATCTCGGATGAATGGCTCACCTAACTATTCCTCTCACCCGATTGACCACTATGTCTCCTCGTCAGTTTTGTTGGACTGAAGAATGCGAGCTTAGTTTCGAGCACCTCTTAACTCTTCTTACACAAGCTTTGATCTTGCAAGCATCAAATTGGCAATTGCCTTTTCATGTTTTCATTTATGCTTCAGATATTTCCATCGGTAGTGCCTTAATGCAATGCCAGGATAAGTGGTACCACCCCATATATTATGCCAATCACTGTCTTACCCCAGCCGAACAAAATTACTCTGTCATTGAAGGGAGTGTTTGGGGTTGATCTAATCCATCAAAAAGTTCTGACATTATTTATTAAGCCACAAGTTTACCTTCCACGTGGTTCATTATGCTTTATTATACCTAGTGTGGCAACAACATCTAGGTGGTCACCTAGCTCACTAGGTTCTACTCCTCTAGGAATTTGATTATGATGTTGTTCACCATTTGGGCTCTTCACATGCCATCACGGAATTTTTATCCCAGTTGAATTTTGATGAAGCTATGGTAGGGCTGGATGATTCTTCTCTGGCCATCTATATGACTAACACATCTAGCTCATCGATAGTACCTTTACCAATTGCTGATTCCTACTATGATACCTTGATGATCTTCCTCACTGCTAGGTTTCCACCTTGTTCTATCTCACATATATCTCAGCAAAAGTTAGCCATTGTTGAGCATACTGGTTGCCCACTGACTAACAGTACCCCAATTTATAGGTTCGGGAACGGGGATTTAGGAATGTACAATACTCATATAATTTTGTACAAGAAAAGTGGTCGTCCACACCGGCTGCTAACACTGGCACGCATGGTACTAATTACAAAGTATAATATTTACAAGTCATCATCTTGATTCTGCATCTCTGGAAACATGATTCTCTCTATATCATACGCAGTTCATTAAACATTTCTCTAATATTTTCTTTTGCTAATAGTATCTCCGCTTCAAAAAATTCCTTCGGATCTAATAACTATTGACTAGAACTTCTATAACTAACTACAAAAGCTTCTAATTCAGGGATACGCTACTGAAATCCCTCTAATAGCTTGTCAAAGGCTACAATAACATCAAATAATTGAGATATATATTCCATAGTTTTCTTCGACATTTCTTCTAACTTTGTTTTACAAGTAAGTTCCAAAACTGATGCCTCTTTTCTAAGTCTCTCCACCTCCACTTCCTTATTTGCCAAAACTAGGTTCGCATCTGCACAATGTTGCTTCCATTGATGGACTTGTTTCTCCAATTCGGGGATCCCTGCAACTTGTGCCGTCACCGTGTCTAGATTTTCTTGTACAATCCGGAGCTTTTCTTCTAAGGCTATTTATTCCGAATTCTGGACTACCAATCTTTCTTCCACTTTTGTTGTTGATATACTTTGCCTTTTCATTTCACTGCTCTGTTCGTTGACTTTCTCCTTCAACCTCTACACTTCTTATTCGGCTTTTTGTAGTTTGGCAGCTAACTCCTTATTGGTTTTCTTTAATTTCTGCTGAGATTTCTACATCTGTCCAACTTCTGCTTGTAATCTTGCTAGGATTTTTTATTTCTCTTCAACAGTTACCTTTAAAGTGTTATTTTCTGAAATAGCCTCATTTAAATCATCCATCGACTCTTTGTGAGCTGTACTCTCTCTGTAGTGCTTTCACTTCAAGCGGCTTCTACCTCTACATGAAGTCGGGTGGTCTACATCATCATTTGATCCCTTTTTATAAACCACTTTTCTTTTTCGATTATCATGGAGCTATACTCATTATGGAATTCTTCAAGCTTCTCCGCACTCCACGACAACCCTCTGGCTAGATCACAGAGTATTTTTGGTTTGACGGTTTCATTATTGAACATCCAAGGATAAATAGTGTCTGTAAATTGGAATAGGGGTAACTTTACCCTTCCTTCCTTAGTCTTCCATTTATCTACAAGTCCGTAGGCCTGAAAAGTATGGAGTACCAAAATCTTACTTGAAGAGCTTCTAGAACGATCCCCTTGTTCCTATTGTTGTTTTCAGCATCTTTCCTCCTCAGCAACTCTTTTTTTCCCTTTCTTCCCCTTCTCTTCTTCGGGATTCTTCTTCCTCCTGTTGTCATTGTCTTTCTTCTTCCTCCTGATTTTGTGCTGCTTCTTCCTCTCTTGCTTTCCTCTCTGCTTCTTCCTTTGCTTTTTTGTCTACTTCTTCCTTTGCTTTTCTTTTTGCTTCTTCCTTTGCCTTTCTCTCTGCTTCTCTCCATTGATTATCCACCACCTATCACCTCCTGGACTCCTCTTCATCTATCTCTATCTCTGCCCGATCATAAGAAGTGTTACCTCTGGATTTCTACTCTGCCACACTTTTCTTCAGAATCTGTAGAAATATCTTACCCAAGCATACTGTGTATTCTCGAGGTAAGTATTCAAGAGTCATGAAGAGCAAAGTAAAAACTACTACCACCTTGGAGTCTAACACTGCGTTCACTACTCATCCGGTATGTCTGAACAGTCTGCGAACCTTCTTCTTCAGTTTCTGAAAGATAATTTCCACCAATTCACCTATGTCTTTGCAGATTGCTTCACCAATGTGTAAAGTTGTTGGGAGACTCCATAGTGCTTATCTTGCAAATTAATAATCATAGTTTCCAATAGAAAACCCAACTTCAAAGGATTATCATCCGACAGCTGTGCAAACCTATTTTCACCCAAACAAGGCTTACTGAGAAATGCGCAAATCTCCGTGGCATCAATAGACTTCGTGCTTGACGTAATGCCCTCATTAGCCACATTAAATATTTGAGCTATTAGCACAGATAGCAACTGAAACACTTCTTGCTGAATTCTAATACTGGTTTCCTGTGAGTTAATATCATTGCCATCTGTCTGCCTTGCTATCTCCATGGCAATGTCCTTTGCTTGTGGATGAGGTTGAATATTTCACCAATCCAACATGGTGCACTGCAAAAGACCCCTGCACTCGAACCAATCCTTTTGTTCCTGTGATGACTTCTTTGGGATATACAGCAAGTGACAATCCAAGAAAGAGACCACCATAACTGTACTTCTGCTCTTCTGTTTCGCTATTCCAACACATAGTATCTCTGCTCACTGTAGTCGCTCTATATGCAAACGTGCCAAATAAGCCAAATTCGACAAAGGGTGCAAACTTTTATGCTTGGTCTGCCTATGTAGAGAGCTTCAAGTGTGAGCCATGATTACTGATTAAGGAATCATAACTCGTGAATGTTCAGGAGCTCCATCCTGACTAGAAATTGTAAAATGGTTACAAGATAGTAGCATCCATAGAAGTTAGGTTTAGGAAGGGGTGCACTAAAATATTCCATGAAACCTACCCTTGCCCGTGTTGGTCTTAATTCCCCTGAGTTCTAGAGTGCTTCAAAATCCCTCGAGAAGAACTAGTATCTTCCCCATGTGTCACCACTAAAGCATAAAGTTGTGTCATAAATATGTTGTGCATTTGCAAGAGGGCCTGATAATCCTTGGAACCAATGAGATTTACTGTGCACTTGCTTTGTCCTTCTAATCAGAGGGTCATCAATTGGCATTGGCCTCATGAAATCTTGAAACTCTGGAGGTATCATTGAAGGGTGGGCCCCCACCACTAGATTTTCAAAGTCCATTGCTTGCATGTTGGTGCCAGCACCTAAAGATCCTTCAGCTTGCATTATGATCCTGAGTACTTGCATAAAAGATCTGATACAAAAGGATAACACATTAGCATGGAAATTAATCATGATCTCAAATAAGTGAGACCACAACCCCTTTCCATAACTAATGTGTAGCCAATGTAGTCGTGTGTTGTGAGGTGATTTTGCAATAATCTCTCAGTGAATAATGCATGTTGCTAGACTTCCTACATGCCTTGAATAATGCATACACATCTTTTCATGAGAGATGTCACTTACTATGGTAGTGAGTTAGTATGGGCTGAGTTTTACAAGGATTAGTCTTTAGTGAATGATTACTAGGATAAAGGTTAGCATCTTGAGGTTTTAGATTGTAGAATGGAATGAATTGAGGGTTTTAGGGGCATTTAGGCATCCATTACTTAGTGAGTGGTGAATGGAAATGATTTGTTTGATTGGATACAAAGGATGGATTGGGAGGTTATATGGTAGGTGAATGGTGTGATTTTAGGGGGTATTGGAATTACATGGCTTGGTTTTTCAGCTACAAGATAGGCCTTAGGTACCCACATTTGAGTGATGTTGGGTTTTGGCCATCAAAGATTTATTAGGCACCCAGACTTATCAAATTCTCATTGAATGAGAATGTCTAGGCAATGTTGAGCATCAAGGTTGATTTTGTTTTGCTTGACTTCTTGTCCTGGACTAGGGAGATGGTTGGTGATTGCTGGCCCTTGGGTACCACATTTGCTTTTTTCCAATTGCATTTGGATACTTGCATTGCTTCCAAGGGGTAATCTGGAATGGTTGTCAATTGAGATGTATGGTTCGTGGTTGACTTTCCATGGTGGTGGTTGAGAGGTTGGGTGGACACTCTGCTTTGGAAAAGAACGGAGGTCCAACACTAGTATGACTTTCCCATCAAGAGGCAAGGCATTTTGTACAATAGATCTAGGCAAGCATGCATGAAGTGTGGAGGGTGAGCCTAAGGGGACTATGGTGCCCATTTGCCTATTGATTATGCCCATTTGTTTGCTGATGGTCCCCATTTGTCTGCCTATAGTGACCATTTGGCGGAGGAAGGAGGGGAAGATGTCTTGATTACTCCTCTGACCAAGGCTAGTCCCCATCTGTCTAGAGAAGATGGTGGTTGGATGGAGAATCTATCCAAAGATCTTTCGGTCCTCCTTCACGTCTATTATATAGGAGTAGGAATTGATTTCCTTTGAGTGGGCATGGTTAGGGAACTCAAGCCATATTACTTGTTGTTGGCTTTGTATCCCAAGCTAAAGGGAGCATTTTCTAAGATTTAAGTCCACTAACTGATCATATAACCAATCTTGGCTAAGAATTAGTGCTTGTACCTCTTTAACATTCCTTGGCCTTGGCAACTCTACTATGGCTCTGACTTTGTACTCATCTGTTGATATTTTGTTCTTAGAAACAATGTGATCTAAGATCTTACCTCGGCATACCATGAACACACACTTTTCTAGGTTTAGACACACTTGATATTCACTACACTTGTTGAAGATTTGTCTGAGCTCAGGGATGTGGAGTCTTCTTTCTTGGGAATGAGCACATAAATCATCCACATATGCTTCTAAGATTTTTCACAAGAAATCTTTGAAGACATGACACATGAGCCTTTGGAATGTTGCAGGTGCATTGGTGAGCCCAAATGGCATCACAAAAAATGCAAAGATTCCCCACTTTGTGGTGAAGGCTGTTTTGTGTTGATCTTCTGGGGAAATGGCTGGTTGTAACGTGAAAATCCATCAAGAAAGCTATAAATTTCCTTCTTACAACATGCTCCAATAAATGTTCATTGATTGGAAGTGGATAGTTATCTCTTATTGTAGCGGCATTAACTATTTTCAGGGTAATACACACATGCAACTTTCCATTCTTCTTGGGCATCACTACAATGGGGTAGACCCATTCAATATGCTTAATCTCATAGATAAATCTAGCTTCAATTAGTTTGTCAATTTCTTATTTTATTTTTGCAACATAAGTGTCATTATATGTGTAGGGCTTCTGTTTGGTGAGCTTGGCATTAGCTATCATGGGATTGTATGAGAACATATTTTTGAATCTACCCTTTTAGATCTCTATAGGTCCATGCAAACACATCCCTATATTCCATTAATTGAGCTACAAGCTCTACTTCTTCTTTTGCATTTAGGTCTTCTCCTATATATGTACATCGCTCTTCGTTCCCTTCAATGGTTACAACAATTTTTTTGGTCTTTTCTTTGTTATCATATGCTTCTCCTGTTATGGTCTCTCTCTTAGGCATTTGTACCAAAAACTTTTGGTCTTCAACTTCATATTTCTTGAAAATTTTTGGTACCTCAAACAATGATTCCTCCTCTTCTTGTTTCACGGCTTTTCTTTTCTTTTTCTTTTGACTACCTTCACTTCCATCCTTTGAATTTATAGCTTTGATGCTTGTGAGAGGTTGTTCTTTGCTTTGGATAAATACTCCTATGTCTTTTAGACAGTGCTCCTTTGAATTAAAGCAACTATCCATCACAATGGACTCTAGATCACCATCATCCTCCTCTTCTTCTATGACATCACTAGGGTCACACTCTTCTAGTAAGGCCTCAGACATGAACATAGAGATATCATAACCCTCCTCATCACAATGAGGTGTCCAATGTTCTTCATTGACAGCAATGTCCATGGTGGCTAAGTTTTTTGCCCAACCATGAGGCTCAAATTCCTCATATGGAAAGATCATCGGTGTGTAAGATCATCGATGTGTAGGTTGGGTCTCTAGATGGTCAGTTTGCTTGAGAAGTTCCTTCCTCTCTCGCTTTTAGGCATCTTTCCTCTTCCTCTCTGACCTTGCACATCCACAAATGAGTATCTTCATGCATCTAGGATGGATCGGAAGAACTTTCAGAATGCACAAAGATTGAATCTTCTGGCATCTTGTGGATAGGGTTCCACTGTAGGGGTGGTACATCTCTAAAGGTATAACCCTTTAAATTGACATTGGTTGTAACCCCTAAGTGCTGAAAGTAGAAGGAGTTGGTTTCCCAATCCTATACTATTTGCAGTTGTCATAGGAAGGGCCTTCCTAGGATCATCTCATAGACATTATTTTTGCCAAAGTGAGAAATAGCAAAGGTGTGTTCAAACTCTACACCAGAAGTGGTTAGAGTTATCTCTTCTAGAACTCCTAGAGGTCTTTCAACATGACCATTATCCATTTGAAGCTTCATTCTAGTTGGTCTTAATGCGGGTTTGACCCATTGCTTCCACAAGGAGGTGGTCGCAGTCCCAACACCAGCACTTGAATCTAAGATAGCTTTGGTTGTGTAACCTTGGTAGGTGATTGGAAGATAAGTATTACCTTCTTCACCTTCACTCATGTCTCCTATTTTGTCTAGAGGTATCTTTGGAATTTTTTGCTTAGAGGTTGCTTTTGGCATATTGGAATAAAGTTCTAGAACTTGATTTGCCACATGTTTCCACAGCTCAGGTTTTACTTTGACCAACTCTTCTAAAGTGAGATGACACTAAACCTTAGTGTTCTTCATAACTTCAGTGTTTCTTGGAACCACTAAGTCTTCATTTCTTACCAATATTGTGGGAGCTGTGACCTGGAGAGATTCAGATTCCCATGGGCCTATGAATTGTGGAAACTCTTGTAAGGAATTAGATTCAAAATCTAATCTTTCGTCTTCTTGTTGCTTTACTTGGTCTCCGTAAATAGATGGAATGTCTTGGGGAAACTGATCATGAAGGTCATCAATCTCAAGAATAGGAGGGGGATTACCCTTCTCCTTGGCCCATTTCTCTTCTTGTATTTGCCACAAGAACTCTTGAGAGTATTGTTCAATTGAAAGAGGTGTTCCATCATCCATGGAATCAGGAACATAAGCTTTCATTGGTGGTGAGCTTTCTCTTTTGACAACTCATTGAGCCTCTTGAGGTAAAGAAACCTACGGCTTGTTTACCAACTGCTCTAGTCTTTCTAGTAAGCCCTGGAAATGCAAACCCGGTTTGATAGAATTAGACTAATTGGACAATTGACTGGCCTCAAACATAGATTGAGCTAGTTCTACCATTGTCATGCACATTTTTGTTCGTTCAATCTCCAAATCTGCTCTAGGGTAACTCTTTTCTAGGTTTGCAGTTGTTGGCCCTTCTTGAAGTTTAGCCTGGTAGGACGTGAACATCATGTCCAAGTCTTCTGGGATTGGATCTACAAGAACGGACCCTGGTTGTGGTCTATTTACAATGGGTGATGGGGTGGGATAAGGTGGAGTGGATGGAGTTTTGGCATGCAAGGGGTTTTGAGATGCAATGTCTACAATTTTTGTTTTTGCCTCTCTCAGGCTTTCTTCTAGTTTGGATAACTTTTTAGTCCATTTACAATTGGCCTTTCCCCTGGTATCCTTCCATGTTCTTGATTTTGTCTTACTAGGCTCTCTTGATTCACTTGACTCAGATTGTTCATTTGGCCTATCCTGCTTTAAGGCTTGTGCCCTAGTGACTGCTTGTCTAGGAGCCACGTTAATGCTACTTGAATTGGAATCCACCACTAAGCCTACCACATTAATTGCTGTAACCTTGGGTTCACTAGAGGGATTCCTTGGACAATCTCTCGAAAGATGTTTTTTGTCGCACTCAGGACAAAAGCCTTGTATTGTGATGTTCTGTCCTTGTCCGAGAGATGGTGGGTGGGGACATTCATGAATGAAATGGTCACCTTGACATCTAGAACATGGTCCTCTAGGGGCTTGTGGTCTCACTTTTCTCAATTGGGGCCAAGGGTTAGGATTCATATACATGACATAAGAGTATTTTGGCTCCCAATTTGGTTCCATAGGTGGTGTCTCATATTGATACGAAATCTCACTATGCTCAAGTGACTCTGTGAAATAAGCTTGTGGAATATCTTCATGGGGGTAGTTAGAACTATGAGTATGAGGGTCATTTTTTGAGATCAATGAGGTTATTGGCACCAATGCTCTATTAGGGTTCTCCTCCACCACTGCATACTTAACTGGAATCACATTGGAAGGAGGTGGTGGTTGGTTTCCTAGGACTAGTTGTGGCCTATATGGTGCCTGATATTGTTGTTGATATTGAGGTTGATATTGTTGTTGTGTCCTATGATATGGCTATTGGTATTGGTTTTGATACCTACCTTGTTGGTAAGATTGCTTATAAGTTCCTCTCAAAGCTTGTCTATTGTAAGGACAATCTTGAGCCGTAAGGTTCGTGTATTTCCTCTCAATAGTGCAATATGGAGCATTAGGGTTTCCTTGGGGTTGAACCATCATCGGGCAAACATTAGCCATGTGGTCTCCTCCACAATTGTAACATCGCTTCAATGAGGTGACCCTTGGTGTTTGTCTATTTTGAACTCCTAGCTTCGTGGCAACCTGTTCAACTATCTCATCTATCTCAGTGGAGGCTCAAGATGTATGACTAGTAGAACTGTCTGAATCCTTATAGAGTTTGAACAATTCTAACTCTTCACCCAAGTTTTCTTCTATGTCTATGCACATTCTCAAGCATTGATCTAGTGTGATTGGTTCCTTTAGATACACATAAGATCTAAGTTTCCCACTTAGGATTCCATCTAAAAACAAGGAAACTTATTTTTGCTTATGTAGGTAATTCAAGTATAGGACATCTCTCCACGTATTGTTTAAATTTGCATCCTGCTAGCCAAACTATTTTTTGGGGTGTTTGCTTGAAGCTATGGGTCAAGGATGATGTGTTATGCCTGATTCCATTCTTAGAAAATTCTATAATGAATGCTTCTAGCAATTGACCTATATTTCGATAATTGCGATTATTTAGAGGTTGAAACCAAGCTAAGGCAGTACCCTTGAGAGTCAAACCAAATGCCTTAAACTGGGCGAACAAGTCCTCGACCTCTTTAGCTCTTAATAATTGTTTTTGAACTCGGCCACATGATCATAAGGATCTCCTAACCCATCAAAGTAGTTTTTCATTGCCTTAACCACTTGAGAGGGTCTAAGGGAACTTGGGTACTCTCGAGGTCTGGGCAATGGCAAATCATGTTAATCTCTTTGATGCCTATATGCTCTATGTCTCTCCATTTTAGGTCTTTCCCTTTCAAGTCCTGATCTGTCTCTACCCATTGTGTGGGGAAAACTTACCTCAGGTCTCTCTCTATTTCTTTCCCTCTGGGTTTCATGAGCCTGGGATGATCCCGCTCCTTGGAGGCCATGGGAAACATTAGATCTTGGTGGAGGAAAAATCAATTCACTATGCCAAGTGTATGCATGCTTGCCATGATCTGTTACCAAGAACATTCTCTTAGATGTGTTATCTATATAGACAACTTTACCTGGTATCTCAAGATCTTTGAACTCATAGATAGTGATTTCGCTTATTTTGCTACATTGGTTTGGCTTGAATATCCAAAAGGCTTCCTCTGTTTCTCTATTCAAGAATAGTTCGATGCTTTTGTTGTCTTGGGGAATCCAATATGTAGTGATAACCCTGGTCAAGACTGACTTACCATTAGGGAAAAAGTGATCTCTCTTTGGGCCTTTTGAATTAAGGGATGATTAGTGATGGACCAATGAGAAGAGGTGGTGGACATAATCTAGTCCCTTAATCGCATAGGCTACACATAGGCGTCCCTTGTTTTTGTCTAGTCAAAGAAGATAAAACCACCTAGAACAAGTTGTTTTGTCCCTTTGAATGGTTTTGAAAGGCTTGCAAATTAATTAGAGCCCTTGGATTGGCTTAAAGATCAAAAGGCTTATGTTGAATAGCGAAAGTCAAGGCCTCCTTGCATATAGAACCTTGGACCTATTTGATATGAGTGGTTGAGATTGAAGGAGTTCTAAGACAAGCGCCTTTGTATACTAACCATTGGATTGAATTTCGAATGGGACATATCACATTCAATCTCGAAGAGATGGGGCACCTTTTCACGAGCACCATTAGATGAAGGGATGATATGATGGTTTGTATGGGTCCGGAATTTGATCTCAGCCCAAATTGCACTCATCCCTTGGATTGAGCAAATATCTAACAATCCACAAGATGCAGTCAGCCCAATTTGTGCTCACCCTTGGATAGAGAAGAGATCTAACAACTAGGAAGAAGTGATCAGCCCAAATTGTGCACATCCCTTGGATTGAGAAATATCCGATGATCTACAAACATGCGAAAGTGTGCAAAATCGGCGTGAGAATCTTCTACTTGCCATGACTTGTTAGAATCTTCTCTCTCTGCTGTCACAATCACTTTGATCTTAGCCATTCAAATCAAGCATCCAAGGGCTAGAACTAATTGTATTTCATCATACAAACATGAAAGAGAATCAAATAGTATTTTATTTGAGAAATCCACAAGTGGTATTGTATGCCTCTTTAATGTCTTAGATTAAGCCTTTTAATCCCTGAAAATTAGGAATCCTTACAAGGCCCATGCAGGGCTCACTTTTTCCCCTAATGCCTAGGAGTCTTGGGATCTCATCCTAAGTCTCCTTGCTCTAGGTCTCCTATCTCATTCTCAGGAATGATGATTCCTAACTTGTCTGTCATGTCTTGTAAGTTGCTAACCACATACATGGTTCCTTGCTTATCAATATATGAACCCTCTTCGAATTTGACCACTGGGTGTTCAAGTCCAAAGGGTTGATTGGGATTTTTGATTTGGATAGCTGATCTCCTTAGACCATCCTCATAGATGAGTGCACCTAATTGGTTGGTCCTAATATATTCCAATTGTGTTTTATAGGGACCTTCTTGTGTTTGTAAATAAGTAGTTCATGAGCTACCTGTAGGTTTCTCCATGCGAAAAGACATTTTTGAGTCACTTATTTCATAACTTAGCATATGGGGATAACCACTAAGTTGTTGTGCCCATGACCTAGTTGTGTGGTTGACACTAGCCTCAGATGATCTAATGCTTTGTCTATCCCTACCTAAGTGTCTACTAGATCTCACGTTCATAAGCTTTGTCTTCTAGCCCCAAATTTCCCTTTGTATTACTCAAAATCCTTTGAAAGCCCCTTGGCTTCCTAGTCTCATCTGAAGGTCACTTCTGTAGGATTTGAAATGAGCTTTCCAATGAACCCAAAATCACAATAAACAGATTTTATATGAAAACGTTATGCTAGTTCAGGGTTCAAGGGGGTTAAAACAAGAAAACAGGATCTCTCTAGGATTACTTTAGAAGAAACGATACACAATGTTTAGGAAGTATCGGTGACACATGACATTTGAGAGCAAACAATACACGATACTTGTCCTTGGGTGATACACAATATCTGATCTCATGATACGATACCTTACTCGAACACAATACACGATACCTGAGTGGGAAATGTTATGTGATACTAGATTTTCACGATACGATACTTGAGCTACCGCGACACACGATACTGACCTTTTGGTGATACACAATACACAAGGGAACGATAAGATACTTGAGCTACCACGATACATGATACTTACTTTTTGGTGATACGCAATACATAAGGGAATGATAAGATACTTGGCTTGAGCATGATACACAATACATGATACTTGCACTCAAACGATACGATACTGGGTGATTAGGATACATGATACTTGTGAAGTATCACGATACACGATACCAGATAATCCGCAATACGATACTTGTGTATTCATGATACATGATACTTGAGGTTGGTGATACTTGGACTTCATGATACACGATACTTGAGCATGCATGATACACGATACTTGCCCTCACGATATGATACTTGTCCTTGGACGATACACGGTATCAGTCTTGGTGATACGATACCAACCTTTGTGATACATGATACTTGGGAAGTATCACGATACATGACCTACTGATACATGATATCAGATAATCCGCGATACTCAACTCTGTGATACATGATACCTGCCAAGTATTGCGACACATGAGAATTCTAGTATCACGATACAAGAACTCAACCGGTCATGATACTTGGAATTTTTGAAGTCCAAATTCAAAAATTTTTGTAGACATGTGACCTTATGCCCTCCTTATCACCTCTATGTGCTTGTAGATGCAAAATCTTTCTCCTAACCCATGGTACTACACTCGTGATACCTATCGCAGGTCATTTCAGTCCACATGATACTTCACTCAAGTTTGGATGTTTTGAGTGTGAAGCTCATGTTTAAGCATGTTTCTTCAGCGTTTTAGCTCCAAAATCCCTCTACACTTCTTGCTCACAGTGAGAAGTACACTAGCATGCACACACATACACACACGTGTGCACACAAGGTAAGAACAAAGAGAGGAACAATGGAAAGATTCTATTACAAAAGAACTCTCTTACAAAAGCTCAAATCTCTAACAAGCTCACCTCAAAAATGAGGTCTCTAGCTCTTTTTATAGTTTCTTGAGTAGTTTTGGCCCTATCTAGACCTAGTGTTCGGTCTCGTAAAAAATTAGGTTCTCGAGCTTATTTGGAGGCTCAAACGGAGTCTAAAAATTATGAAAATTGATATGTAGCTACTTCTAATACTCCTCAAGCTTTATCTATCCTTGGCTTGAACAAAATGGACTTGCAAAAATGTGAAATGTTTACTATGGTTTTTAGTGATAAAAGTCACTATTTTTATAGGGATTTCTTGTGGAAATTCGACATGTGCTTCTTGGAGCTCCCTACATGCTTCCTCTTCTTGTTTGTCCCCTTCTTTGATGTGTTCTTGCACCTTGTGCTTGACCTCGAGTGTCAACACTATGGCTCAGATGCCTTATGGCTGATTTGGGTGTTGGTCACTCTTCTGCCACCACCATCTTCACTGAGAGTCAAAGTGCATTGAGAGTTGCGAGGAACCTTGTGTTCCATGCTTGCACTAAGCACGTTGCGGTGCACTATCATTATGTCAGGGATATGTTCTCTACGGGAGAGATTAGCTTGGCATATGTGCCCACGCAGGAGAAAATTGCAGACCTTTTCACAAAGGCTCTGCCTAGGGAGAAGTTTCAAGCTTTTTGCAAAGCTTTGAGATTAATTCCTTTTGTGGATTGATTCCACATAGCTTGGCACTTCCTTATACATGAGTGTCAACTCCTTTTCACCGCATCACTCTGAGGGGCGATTTGTTCATATATTTAGATAGTGATGTGTGTGAACACACTAGGACCATCGGGGCACTTTTTTCCCTCTTTAGGAGGGTTTTTTCCCCAGCTTCTATATATGCCTATAACCCTAACGGGTCATTTATCTTTTTACATTCTACTACTAATACATTCAGTATTGTGTGTTGTCACTATGGAAATCAAGGCCACAAAATCAAAGAGTGACTAAGAAAAGGAGACCAAAAAGAAGATCCTCACGAAGTGATTATAGCTACCCTATTGCTAGAGAGGACCTCAAATGCTATCCATGACCCTTGTAAAACCCCTCATGGAAAAGGTAGTGGTTGAAAATGGATTGAAAGAGAATATGCCACTGACAAAAATGGATGAAAAAGGCTTCACTTTATTTGTAGTAAAAAATATTAAGTCCCAAAAAGCAACAATAGAAAGGGGAAAAAATGAGAAAGGATACCTCACCCTAGAGAAAAGTTAATAAATTAAACTACCCAGGTGGCTTCAACTAGGTCGAATACACAGAGGTGTCAGAATAGTCATGTTCCAAAACATGGATGTGTTGATAGAAGATAAGAAGAATAGATAAATTACAGAGATTGATAGAGCATGTGTAATGAGATGAATGTACCTAAAAAGTTTTTGCATGATGCAACAAATACATTAGTGTACCTTATGAATAGGACACTTACCTTAAGGATTCAAAGCCAAAAGGCTTATCAAACGTGATATGGTGAGATAATGGATCTCTCCCACTTGAAAATATTTGGAAATACTTATTATATACACAGAATTGTGTGCTTTTGAGATATCTAGATGGTCATAAATGTTATAGGTTCTTCAATCCAAGAACAAAGGACATGAGGATATCAATGGGTGTAGCCTTTGATGAGATACTCCCCTTGTATAAGAAATATTACTATATGTAGGAACATGAAAAAGAAAGACATGGAGAGGATGTAACAACAAACAACACATACTTAAGTGGTCCAAGGAGTTCAACCAATTAATATGGTTCAAACATGAACTCAACATGGAGGGGGATAGATTCATCAATCCAAAAAGAACCATCAATCAACAAAGGCAATGAAACATTGCTATAAGTATATGAAGATGGAAATATGAAGATGATGAAGGACACATGATGGAGAGAGGATTAATCAAAGGTAGGATCAAATTTCCAAGGAAAAGGAGTTTTATTCCTTGAAAATGTGAAGATATTAAGTGTTCTAGGGTTGAATATTGTTCACACACAAGGCCAAGGTCAAGCTAGAGGAAGAAGACATTGAAGGCATGGAAGCATGTGTATCAATACAAGCAAGGTGTGTGTGTCGAGATAAGTAGATCCATACTTTTCATATTGTAATAAACACTCAAATAATGATTTTTATCATTACTTTTGTAATGTAAACACCTAATTTTGGTATTTGAATGCTCCATTTTCTACAAGCTAAGGATGTCTCAAGCTTGAGAAGCTTAGATATAACCCACATACAAATTTTCATAATTTTTGGAGCTCATTAGATACCTCAAATTAGCTTTAGAACCTAAATTTTAACTATGTTAGACACTATGTCTAAAACCTGCCAAAAACTAATAGAAAATTATAAAAAGAGCTAGCGAGCTCATTTTAGAGGCTAGTCATTTTGGGAAAAGAAGCTTGTAAGATTATTGAGAGAAATTATAATTGACAGTTAACTTTCTTCCATTATTCATCTTTTTGTCTCGACCTTGTCTGTGTGTGTGTGCATCTTGTGTGCTTCTCACCTTCACCTTCATGCACATAATTTGCTTATGATCATCAATCTTCCTCATCTCTACACTGATTGATAGTTAAGAAGGTGAATCTCCTTGACGTGGTACTCATCTCTCTCTAGGGTGGCACTGAATTTGGCACCGTTGCCTAGGAGCGTGCTTGAGGATGAGTGTGTGATTTTAAGAGTGTAGAAGAATAGAGGTTGGAAGGTAATTAATAGTGTCTCTATTGATTTATTCACTATGTTTAGCTTCATCTCCATCTCCACTACTTCTTCCACCATATCCATCTTCTTCCACCTTCATAAGAAAAATGAGTTTTGAGCATATCTAACCCTTCCCCCTCATTTCCATCATTTGCATTTAGGAGAGAGTAGGAGAGAGATAGAGAGAGATTATGTATGCATGTACTTTGTTTTTCTGCATTTTTAGTGATTTCCTACAGGTACAACTTCATCTTCAACTCCAAGCACCTACACAGGTATAACATCATCATTCTCAAGATCTACATTGATTGCCTTGATCTATCATGAGAGATCGGGAAAGTAACATTTTGAGAATGCACCTAGGACATAGCAAAGAACTCTTGAATGCCATCCTTGTGCCATAGATGCATAAAAAATTGGCAAGTTTTGGATCTATTACAATAGCAATAGACCTCTTGTTACCGTTAGTGTCCATGTGAAAGGCCAAATGACCGCTGGAAACTTTTGTATATGTTCTTTAATAAAACATATAGTGGTAGACATAGTCTCTAAGTTCGATTGTATTTATATGACCTAAGAAATTTGTGTTTGTAGTCTATGTATTGTGTGTTTTCTTTGTATTCTGCAACCCCTATGTGGAGTACTATGTGCAATGGTAGAGTTTGGTTTCTACAGCAAGAGTATCATTGTAGAGCTCTTGAGAAGGAGAGTCTACCATCATGCATCACCAATGAAATACTCAACTAGTATCAGAGCATTTCAACACAAAAGCTTTGTTCATTTTGTGCGAGCAAAGCCAACACCCACTCGCCCACCCAAGGATTTCTCAAAGGCTTATGACTAAGGCAGTGATCAAGGCATAGACCTTGGTATACCTTGTCATCCAAGTCACCGAAGTCACCGTTGGCTGTGTGCAAGGGAAGACCTCAACGATCAAGGAAGATATAGGTTATTGGTACTTCCCAGGAGGTCACCCATCCCAATATTGTTTCCCTTGGCTCGCTTAACCAGCAATCTCTTGCCACTAAGCTACACTCTTGTGGTATTTGAAGAAGGGTAAAGAATAAGTTTAACATTACCTTGAGCATGTTTTGGGCCCTCAAAGGTTCATTCTTTGCTTTCAAAGCCTATTTTGAATCATTTTTGGAATGACTCTTGGAGGCATATTGGAGTATTTTCGTGCATAGTTCTCTTTACACATGTTCAAGAACATCAAGAAGAGTGCTCTTTGTACTTCTTTGACAATGAATGTTCACCTTGGGTCTATCTTTTCAGCCACACTAGTAAATCTGTAGGTTTCTAGAAAGGTTTTAGTTGTCGTGGGAGAAACTACCATAAGTCTATGCAGGTTTTCTAGGCCTAAAGAACATAGTTGACAAACACTTGTAGGTGTTTTTGACCACTTTTTGGAATCTGAATTTAGTCTTTCAATGCCATCTTATTGCATATATTGATCACATACACACTATGTACACTTCTATGGATCTGCTTATGTAAGTACATGTGGTCATTGATATAGCGGTTACATTTTTGCATAAAGCCTTTTATGTTTGATAAAGAGGGTTGTGGTGAGTTTTTCTTAACTGGGAGACACCCAGATGTCAGGGTCTCATTGGTGATGTAGGTGGAAGAATTACCCAACCTCGCCATAGGAGATGTATGGTACTTGTTCATAAGTGCTCAATGAGCATAGTTGGCTTCTTTCGGGTAACTATTTATATGTAGTACAATCAATGATTCACTATGCATGTTTCCATGCCAATACTTGAAGTCTTATGAGATTTTGATAGTGGTCATATGCTCATTTTGTAGAGGAGACTAGCAAAATTTTCTAGATTTTTTGGTTTTGCCAACTATACAATGGTTGATTTACTCCTTGATACACTTATTGGTGTGGGCACATTTATTCTCACATAATCCTTTCAGTTGGTCATTACTATTTGTTAATTCATTTTTTCAGGAAGATTGCTGAATTTTTCCCAAAATCTAACACTTGCTCATCCGTTTTTTTAGCATTAGTGGTGTTTGGACTCTTCTAGCTCCATTATCATCCTATGAAGTTGATCTCTATCATCATGGCATCAGAGATCTCAAGTACGTCTGGTGGATCAGGGTCTAGTGCCAGTGTTCCAAGGAGGAGCTATAACTTGATGGGCAAAGGCCATTTTGAGATCTCAAGATTTGATGGCACAAACTTTGCTCTATGAAAGAATCAAAATAAACATGTGCTAATTTAGAGGAGGCAATGAAAGCCAATAAATGGAATCCCAAAGAAGCCTACTGACATGAATGAATTATGATTGGGATGAGTTGGATGGAATGACCAAGTCTACCATTCGATTGCACCTAACATATAATGTTTACTTTACAGTATTGGATTGTGAAAGTGCAAAGGAGCTTTGGAAGAAGTTATGCAATACATATGAAAAAGAAATGGCATCAAATAAAGTGTATCTTATGAGAAACGGATATGACCTTCGCATGAAGGACATAGATAGTGTTGCTACAATAATAAAGTAACACAAATAGTTTTACTTTATTATTATGCAATAATAAAGTATATGACCTTTGCATGGACACAAATAGTGTTGCTACTCATCTAAATGAGTTTGATGTTATATTCTCCTAGTTACATGCTTAAAAAATGGATATGGATAATGAAATGAAAGCAATCTTGTTGTTATGCACCTTGCCATCATCATCAGATATGTTTTGCATAGTTGTTAGCAATAGTGCACCTAGTGGTAAATTGTTCTATGATGACATATGTGGAGCACTCTTTAGTGAGGAGATTCATAGAAAATCTACGATTGGCACTCAGAGTGGAGATGCATATAATGTTTGTGATTTTTACCAAGGAAAGAATGAACAACTTGGCAGGACAAAGAACAAGGAAAAGAATGGTCAATGGAACAAGAGTAGAATAAAATCAAGGAAGAGGATATCAAATGTCATTATTATGAGAAGAAAGGACACATGAAGAAAGACTACTATGGATTAAAGAATGTTGAAGGTAAAGGACAAAATGCTGACTATGAAAATTGAAGATTAATGCTATTTTTGATGATGTTGATGTGTTGACACTTGACACTATTGTGCCCGGTGAGATTCTTATGGTTGATTCTATTTCCCACACATGGATGCTAGATTCTCATCCTTCTTTCCATGTGACACCACATAGAGAATGGTTCTCTAATTATTCAACAAAGTCTCCTGGTACCGTGAGACTTGGTGACTCTTACTAGTGTGACATTGTGGGGATTGGAGATGTGGTTGTGCAGTTCATTGATTGTTCAAAATTTATTATGCATAATCTATGCCATGTACCTCAATAATCATGTAGTTTGATGTTTGTCCGTCAACTTGATGACCTTGGTTATAAGGTGGTTTTCTATGTTCAGTCCTTCTGCATATCAAAGTGCAATATGGTTATTGCAAAAGGAAGCAAAGTTGTCTCACTTTATCCTTTATTTGTATCACAAAAAAAACACTTGTTAGCTATTACTGAACAACCTATGGCTTGTATTTGGCATAGCCATTTGGGCCACATATCTTGTAGTGGAATGGAAAATCTTTCTCATTATTTCTACTTACCCATGTTATCTTTCTCGGATTTTTCATTTTGTGAGCATTGTCAATATGGAAAGCAAACTAGGAATGTGCATAAAATGCACATTGACTCTTCAATTCAGCCTTTTGATCTTGTTCATACAGATGTGTGTGGTCATATGCCCACAAGATCATTAGGTGGTTCTCTTTACTTTGTCACTTTCATAGATGATGCTACTAGAAAAGTTTGGGTATATCCTATCAAATCGAAGGATGAGGTATTCCCTATTTTTAGAAAATGGCTTGCTTCAGTTCAGACTGAAAAGGGAACTAAGCTCAAAGATTTGTGTTCAGATAATTGGGGTGAGTATACCTCACATGAATTCAAGCTTTGTTGGTCAGTCTAGAGGAGTTCATAGAGAGTTTCTAGCTCCTTTTACCCTAGTACGGAATGTTGTAGCTGAAAGGATGAATAGAACTATTTAGGATAGAGTAGTTTCTATGTTGCATCATGCAAACCTTTTCAGAAGGCTTTTCGGTAGAAGTAGTATTGACTGCAGTTCAAATGATTAACCTTTCACTTAGTACTACCAAAGGTTTGAAAGTGGCACAAGAATTATGCACAAAGAAGCCACCATATTATGATCATATTCGAGTTTTTGAGTGTGAAGAAAGTTGGACCATAAGTCAAAGAAATGCATTTTTCTTGGATATGGTCGAGAAGGACAATTTGGATATTGCTTAAGGGATCCTCAAACACGATTAATGATGAGTAGTGATGTCATTTTCAATTTGTCTAAGATGCATAAACAACCCAGTAAGGAGGTTGAAGTGAGAAGATTGATGTTTGACGATACTAGTCCTCCAATAAGCATTCATAAAAACAATGCACATAGGGATGTTCAAGAGAATGTTTGATCAGATGGGTCTACAAATGTTCATGTTCAACAACCATTGAGACATTTTGCACGTGTCTCACATCCACCTAATAGATATGTTCCAGGTTTGGATTTTGTTATGCTATTAGATATTGGTGAGCCTTCTTGCTACAAAGAGGCTATGCAAAAAAAGGATCATGTCAAGTGGAAGCGTGCCATGAAGAGTGAGTTGGATTCTATTCACAAGAATGGTACTTGGGATTCAGTACCTTTGCCGAAGGGCAAGAAAGCTTTACCATGTAAATGGGTATATAAGCTAAAATTCACATCAGATAGTGAATCAAAGTATAAAGCACAACTTGTTGCAAATGTTTTTAAGCAACAACATGGTGTTGATTTCAAGTAAATCTTCTCTCTTGTGGTCAAGATGACTACCGTATGAATGTTTCTTGGATTCGTTGCAATGGAGGACTTAGAGCTAGTCCAAATGTATCTCAAAATTGCTTTCTTGGATGGAGATCTTACATATGAGAAGTATATGGAACAATCTGAGGGTTATGTAGTTCTTGGCAAGGAAATTCTAGTTTGTAAGCTAAAGAAGAGCTTATATGGACTTGAACAGTCCCCTAGACAATGGTACCAAATGTTTGATGCCTTTCTGAAGTCTCAAGGCTATTCTCAAAGCAATCAAGATCATTGTCTCTACATAAAGAGATGCTTAGATGGAAGCTTAATATGCTTGGTACTTTATGCCGATGATATGTTGATTGCTAGGAAATCCTCTTATGACTAGTCGATTCTCAAAAAGAAGTTGAGTCAAACATTTGAGATGAAGGATTTGGGGATGCAAAACATATTCTTAGCATGCACATTACTCATGATAGGAGTAAAAGATGCATATACTTGTCTCAAAGTGAGTACATATCCAAAGTACTTCACAGGTTCAATATGCAAAGTGGAAAGGCATTGACTACACCTCTACCCACATATGTGAAATTGAGCAAGGATGATTGCCCCAAATCAGATGAGGAAAAGGAATTCATTACCAAAATTCCTTATCAGTCTGTTGTTGGCAGTCTCATGTATGTTATGGTAGCTATGAGACTAGACATTGTGTTTGCTGTGGGAGTTGTGAGCAGATATATGTCTAATTCTGGCAAGAAGGATTGGGATGTGGTCAAGCTAATTTTGACATATCTAAGTGGCACTAAGGACAAGTCTCTATGGTTAGGTAGAGGGAAAGCATCCATTATTGGTTACACAGACTCTGACTATGCTAGTGGTGTAGACAATCGTAAGTCTACATTAGGGTACATTTTTCATTTTGCTAAAGGTGTTGTGGGAGATCTCATCTTCAAGAATGTATAGTTGTTTCCACCAGAGAAGCAGAGTATGTTCCAGCAAGTGAGGCATGTAAGGAAGCATTGTGGATTTCTCATCTTGCTTGTGATATAGGTCTACCTCAGCATGTACCTTGTTTGCTCAGTGATAGTCAGAGTGCCATTGCGTTGGCTAAGAATTTGTTCTATCATGCAAAGACCAAGCACATTGAGGTATGGTATCACTTGATTAGAGACTTCTTATCCATTGAGAGCATTATTCTTGAGAAATTCCATGCTTGAGATAATGTTGCAGATGCTTTTACTAAAGCTCTACCACATGATAACTTTCGATACTATTATCACTTAATGGGGGTTAGTTGATTCATGATCTTACATAGTTAATTGTATAATGTTTGACATGCCCATCATGTGGGAGGTATAGTTTGTATACCTACACTCAAGTATTCTTTATCATTCTTTATTTTTCTCCCATAGTCACTTTGGCCATTTTGGCCTTTAGTGGGAGATTGTTACTGTTAATGTCCATGTGAAAGTCCAAATGGCTCTGCAGTTACCATAGAGGAATTAGACTGTGGAATAGTTAAGAGCATATGAGGAATGGAATCAAGGAGCACAAAAGGTAATGTATTGGCTATCTCTTAGCATACATGATAGCATGATTGGGCACATATAGGATGCCAAGACTCCGAAAGAGGCATGGAACAATTTGTTCACATTGTATGAGACCAATACAAAGGCACAAAAATTACAACTCAAGAACAAGTTGCATACATTGGAGAAGAAGGGCATGTCAGTAAATGACTACACCTTGAAAATCAAAGCATAAGTGAGTCACTAGCATCTATTGGTGTGAATGTAGATGATGATGATAAGGTGGAAGTGTGCCTTCATGGTTTAGGAGCTGCATATAAGCAGTTGAGAACTTCTATACAGACCATAGAAAATATTCCAAATTTGTTGATATGGTATCCATGCACATTATTAAAGAAAAGAATCTTGGTGAGGATTCAAACTCCCAAGGAAAACATAGTTCTAAGTAGGTATTCTACTATGGCAAAGGAAGAGGCAAAGGTAGAGGCTTCAAAAGTGGAAGATGACACAATAACCAAGATCAAGGACAACAACATAATCATGCAAGAGGTAAAGGATAGTTTCAAGAAAGGAGGAGCCAAAGATGTCACAGAAACTTCCAAAGAAATGATTCAAGTAATGACAATAAAGAATGGTGGAATTGTGGTAAACCTGGACACTTTGAACGTGATTGCAAGTTGAAGAATCAAAATAATGGAAGGCCGCAAAACAAATATGCATCCACAAGTGCGGATGACTCTGAGAAGATGTTCATGGTTCAACATCATATGATGAATACGATGTCTGTTAATGTTTCAAAATTGAATGGTAATGTTTTCTATGTTGATTCAGGTGCTTCAAATCACACGACCAATCATGCAGAATGTTTTAGTAGTTTGTGAAAATTGCCGATTCTTGGATATGTTGAAACATGTGATGACACTGCACACTCTATCAATCATACGAAAACATAGCATTGTCTATGGAGGATGGGAAGGTAAAACATCTTGCTAATGTGCTGCATGTTCCAAATATAACAAAGAATCTAGTTTCTGTTGGACAAATGGTTGACTAGGGAATAGAAGTTAGGTTCAATGCTGATGGGTTATATGTAGAAAAGTACAAGCATGATGGATGATTCATTGCCAAAGGAAACAAAGTGGGTAGGATGTTCACCTTAAATGTGAAAATTCTTGAAATTAATGCAGCCATGTTTGCAAAAAGTGCACGGGTTATTGCTAATATAGAGATTTGGCACAAACGAATTGGACATGCAAATTTGCAAAGGCTAAAATTGATGCAGTCGAAGGAGATTTTCAATGGACTACCAAATTTCAAAGTTGCAAAAATGCAAAAGGTATCTGCAACATGTCAATTTCTCTAACATGTATCACTTTTTTATTTCTCTAACATGTATAGTGGTCAGACCAGTATATGCCAGGGATATTTCATTGAGCTTTATTAGATTTATCTACTTAGAGTGATGGCACATTTGTTTCTGGAAACCTCACTCATTCACGGACATTAGGTTTTTCCTTATGTACTGTTCTTTATATAATGCACTTGTTGTATTCTTGTTTTAGGTCATTCTTGTACATTCTTTTTATGTAATAGAAGAAGAAGAAGAAGAAGAAGAAGAAGAAGAAGAAGACACTTTTGTAAATATACTTTAATAATTCATATAGTGTTCTAGTCAACCACAGTCTCTAAGTTCGACTGCATTTGTATGACCTAAGAAATCTATGTTCATAGTCTGTGTACTATGTCTTTTTTGTGTATTCTACAACCCCTACGTGGAGTATTATGTGTGGTGTCGGAGTTTGGGTTTTCTACAACAAGGGTATCGTTGCAGAGCTCGAGAAGGAGACTCTATGATCATGCATCACCAAAGAAATACTTCACTCTTCTCTCAAGATAGACCCCCCTCTATCATGGCAAACTGGCTCTATCATGACATACGAATTGTAATAGACCCTCATCAACTGCAATAGATTGTCTATCATAAAAAACGACCCCCCTGTCATGGTAGACCAATCTAGAAGGACACGGTTTATCATGTTAGACCACCCATTTTTCATGATAGAACACTCTATCATGATAGACCCCCTTCTAATATCATGAAAGACCTTGGCACACCCCCTCTATCGTGATAGACCCTGTCTATCAAAACATGGCTCCTCTATTGAGATGAAGCCCACATCTATCGTGATAGACGAATTAGATTTACGATATCATACACCCATCTATCGCAATAGACCCCTCGATCTATCATAATTGACCGCTTCGATAGACCACCCTTTATCAGAACAAGGTGTTGTCCCTTGCAATACTAGTAGGTTAGTAAGATGGTTTCTCTTACTAATGAAGTAGTTTTTAGGAAAAGTAAAACCCATCTAAAGTTTGATCACCTTTTTCTACTCACTTGAAGAACCCGTGCAAGGTGTGTCAAATGATCTTATGGATGCATATTTGTTCAACATGGAAGTAGTTCCAAACAGAGAGAAACAATTAGTGTCAATCTTTACATTTGGACCCAAGAACTCTATAGTAACAACACATGAGAAGAAAGTAATTAAGTCACAAAAGTCTCATATATTAGCAAGATGCATTTGAAAGCAAGGTGAACACGGTATCTTGACTTGTTGTGTGGAAGAAGAAGAGCATGAAAAGTGGTTGCAATCAGCATATGTAGGTGCACTAAGGCAACACCACTCTAAGAAACAAACCCTCTAGGCATTAAGACGATTAGGATTATATTGGGTGATGATGGAATCTAATGTGCAAAAATTAACCAAAGAATGCCCAACTTGTAATAGGAGACCCCTAGTTGAACACACAACACTATGTCAAGTGTCACTAATACAAGATTGGAGTGATCATCTAGTGGACTACTTTGTTGAGATATCAAGTTGAACATGTGATGATCGAGGATGACATGCATCACTTTTTCATTTCTCTGACATGTATAGTGGTCACACAAATATATGTCAGGGATACTTTAGTAAGCTTTACTAGATTCATCTATTGAAAGTGATGGCACACTTGTTTCTTTCCAACTCATTCATTCACAGACATTAGGATTTTCCTCATGTTCTGTTCCTTATATATTGCACTAGTTGTATTGTTGTATTAGGCCATTCTTGTACATTCCCTCTATGTAATAGAAGAAGAAGAAGAAGAAGAAGAAGAAGAAGTTGAAGAACATCATTCTTCCTTGCCTCAATCTATGTGTGTGCTCCTCTTTGAGTGTGAGAGTGTGTAAGTGAGCTCTCTTCCTTATCGCAGGGAGCTAGTGTAGCTATAGAGAGCTCGTGGAGAAGGCCGACAATGAAGAGCATGTGAAAAGGCATGGAGAAAGAATGATTCATAAATTACCTCAGGTTTCTATGAGAATTGGTGTGAAGGTAGAAGCAGATTGCTCAAATTTCTATTTCAAAGCCATCTTGACCTCCATTTTGAGCTCACAAGGTGGGGGCCCATGAAAAAATCAAGTTAATATGGAAAATTGTAACTTTTCTTCTGTTCGACAACACTCAAATATTTGAGGTCCAGAATTTCAAATGATTCTGTAAACTATTGATACATGAAAACTATGTTTTTCTGAGTTCGAACTACCATGTCAAAGTGTGACAATATTCAAGCAGAGGTATTGGTTCTAGTGTCTTTGTAGTGTTGCAAATTTCTACAGAAATGGCAAGTGTAGATGGAATGAGTCTACTTATGAGTGATAATCTAGACAAGAACAACCTCCATGCTTGGAGATTCATGATGAAAAATTTCCTTATGGGAAAGGGCTCCTAGAAGTACATCAAAGGAGAGAACAAAAATGCTTTGTAGTTACTGGAGAGGAATCGGACTATGGACCAACTAAGAACATATGAAGAATGGAACCAAGGAGTACAAAAGGTAATTTATTGGCTATCTATTAGTATATAGGATAGCATGATTGGACACATTATATGAGACCAATACAAAGGCACAAAAATTGCAACTCAAGAACGAGTTGCATACATTGGAGAAAAAGGGCACGTTGATAAGTGACTACACCCTGAAAATCAAAAACATATGTGAGTAACTTGCGTCTGTTGGCATGAATGTAGATGATGATGATGATAAGGTGGAAGTGTGCCTTCATGGTTTACAAGCTTCATATAAGCAGTTTAGAACTTCTAATCAGACCAAGGAAAATATTCTAAATTTTGCTGATTTGGTGTCCATGTTGATTATTGAAGAAAAGAATCTTGTTGATGACTCAAACTTCCAAGGCAAACCTAGTTTTGATCAAGTATTCTACTCTAGTAGAGGAAGAGGCAGAGGTAGAGGCTTAGGAAGTGGAAGAGGACACAATACAGAATCATGCAAGAGGTAGAGGATATATTTGAGGTAGGGGAAGCTAGAGAGGCTGCATAAATTTCCAAAGAGATGATTTAGGTAATGACAGTAAAGGATGTTAGAATTGTGGTAAACTTGGACAATTTGAATGTGAGGTTGAAGAATCAAAATAAAAGAAGGCGGCAAAACAATTATGCATCCACATGTGTTGATGATTTTGAGAAGCTATTCATGGTCCAACATCACATGATGAATATGATGTCTGCTCATGTTTCAAAATAGAATGGTATTGTCTAGTATGTTGATTCAAGTGCTTCAAATCACATGACTAGTCATGCAAAATGGTTTATTAGTTTGCAAAATTTCCACTTCTTGGATATGTTGAAATAGGTGATGACACATCACACCCTATGAAGCATACAGGAAACATAGCACTGTCTATGGAGGATGGGAAGGTAAAACATCTTGCTAATATGTTGCATGTTCCAAATATAACAAAGAATTTGGTTTTTGTTGGACAAATGGGTGACTAGGGATTATAAAGTAGGTTCAATGTTGATGGGTTATATTTAGAAGAGTACAAATAGGATGGAAAATTGATTGCCGAAGGAAACAAAGTGGGTAGGATGTTCACATTAAATGTGAAAATTCCTTAAATGAATACAGCCATGTTTGCAAAAGGTACAAGAGATAATGTTGATATAGAGATGTATCACAAACGAATTGGACATGAAAATTTGCAGAGGCTAAAACTGATGCAATCAAAGGAGATTGTCAAGGGACTACCAAATTTCAAGGTTGCAGAGATGCAAAAGGTATGTGCAGCATGTCAATTTGATAAATAGTCAAGGGCATCATTTTTGCATGATAAGCATGTTAGTGAGAATGTGCTAGAAATAGTACATACAGATGTTTGGGGTCCCGCTAAGGCCACATCTATGGGTGGTTGCAAGTTTTGTGTTACTTTCATTGATGACCATAGACAAAAAGTATGGGTATATTTCATGAAAGAGAAGAGTGAGGTGTTCACTCACTTCCAAAATTTTAAAGCTATGGTTGAAAAGCAGACTGGGAAATATATTTTCACATTAAGATCTGATGGAGGAGGTGAATACATGTCAAATGAGTTCAATAGCTTTCTAAAAATGTCATGGAATTTAATGTCAATTTTCCTGTAGGTACACCACACAATAGAATGGTGTTGTTGAATGAAAAAATAGACATATTGCAGAGATAGCAAGAGCCTACCTCATTGTTATCGGTTAGATGCTTTGTACACTATTGTATACATCATGACATCAAGTTACACCTTAAGAGAAGTTCAAATGTAAAAAGCCAAACTTATCACATATGAAAGTTTTTGGTTGTATTGCATATGTATGTGTTCCAGATGAGTTGAGGATGATGTTTGATCCAAAAGTAAAAAAATGTATCTTCATAGGGTACTCCCTTGAGCAAAAGGGATATAAAGGTTATAATCGATTCACACAACAGGTGAAGGTAAGGAGAGATGTGGTGTTTGATGAAATGTCAAGTTTCTATCCAGATGCCAAAGAAGGACCTAGTCTTGACTCAAATGACAAAGGAAATGTTGAAAAATCAAGGGTAGAATCTCAAGTTTTGAGTGGACCTAAAGCATCACCAAGAAATAGTTCCAACTCAAATCCATGGAGTGGAAGATTGCGTGGAAATTTCTATCTAGGAAACTCATCAACTACGTCAAAGAAAGGTAAAGAAAACCTTTCTGTTGGTAGTAAAACATCTATAATCTTCGAAGACATTGATGGAGATTCAAGCCATTTAGAAAAGAACCTTGATGAGAAACTTGGATTGCCCTCTCTGAAGACTCCGAGACTAAGAAAGGCACATAAGAATGATACAAGGAGAAGTGAACAAGGACCAAGAAGCTTTGGGAGGATGCAAAATTCAGTGCAATGATTGACATATGACAGTTACATGCTTGTCATTATGCCTACATGACCAAGGTAATACAAGATGCTGAATCTTCTTGTTTTGAAGATGGAATTGGAAATGCAGATTGGGAGAAAGCTATGTATCAAAAGACGGTTTCACTTCATGGAAATGAAACATGGAAGTTGGATCCATTGCTGCAAGGAAAGAAACCCATAGGTTGCAAGTGGGTTTACAAGGTAAAGCACAATGTTAATGGGAGCATGGGCAGGTATAAACCAAGATTGGTAGCAAAAGGATATGGACATACATATGGCATTGATTATGAGGAAATGTTCATCCCTATAGCTAAAATGTCTACTATCAAAAAACTTGTTGCATTAGCTACAGTAAACGTATGGACTTTGCATCAGATGGATGTGAAGAATGCTTTCTTACATGGTGAGTTATAGAAAGAAGTATGCATGGACCAACAATCTATGTGTGTGCTCCTCTTTGAGCGCGAGAGTGTGTAAACGAGCTCTCTTCCTTGTCTCCTTCTTCATGACATACTTAAGAATGAAGACTTTTCCTCAAGAGATGATATTAGCTCAATGAAGAAGTATAGAATAGGAAGTGCAAGATTATGCCTTGGTTGGTGATGTCCAATAGGACTCGCATCGATAGTACCACCATTCAAAACAAGGGTACTATGAACTATAACGCTAGGTGACCAAGGAGAAATCACTCATGAACAAACCATTGGTTAAGAAAAAATCATACAGACCAAAGCCACATGGCGAAGGGATTTGTCTTTCCAGTTACACACACAATCACAATGGAATTTGCAAAAATGATTGATTTTGATATCCATATCCTAATACATAGAGAGTTTGTGTTTTTGGATACACAATTTGTTTCATAAGAATATGAAAAACCAAGCTTCCTAGATTCTCAGAACAACCAAGATGAAGAAAGGGACGAATAAGATAAACAACAACATGATCAACAAAAAGAAGAAAAAGAAGAAGACAAAGAGAAATTTGGTGAGAACCCCACATACATTGATGCGCTACAAAGATTGTATGCCATAATAGAGGAAGTGCAAGCAAGGAACCAATTAAATGACAAAAAAAGCCATGCTTTTTTAGAATAGGAACTTACCAATAGTGGATTCAATGCAGCTTTTATCAAAACAATGCATCTACTCTCAGAAGTTGTGGGGGTGCTCGATGCACTCCGATTCCTAATGAACAGACCGCCTGTCAAGTATGATCAAAGAAGAGCACATCAACAAACTATTATTGGTCGTACCATCAACCTACTTGTTCACCCTAATTTATCACGATGATCTACACTTTGAGGACACACCCCACCCCAGCTTCATTCCATTGATACATCCACATTTGCCACCGCTCATCCTCCACCTCTAATCACTAGCTAGATGTCCAAAAGCACTGCATCTTAGTTCAAAACACCACCTTCACAAACCACACCACCCATACTCAACACATCGTCACCCATTAAGCATCCATGGCACAAACCTTCTCTCATTGCCTTCTCTTTCTATTGAGAGGTAAGAATCGACTTATTATAAGCCATATTAATGAGAGCAAACATTTTCCTTTTGGCTCCTCAAATTATCTTGATCATGTGAACCTCCTTAGCCTCTTCCTAAGGTTGTGCACTAGTAAAAAATAGGAGCACTCGATGAGGAGAATCAACTCATCTTAGTCCATGAGGACCTTTGTCCCTAAGAGCCTATGCCCCTATGACCATCCACATAAACTAGATCAATATCTATG
This sequence comes from Ceratopteris richardii, assembly GCA_020310875.1. Classification (NCBI taxonomy): domain Eukaryota; kingdom Viridiplantae; phylum Streptophyta; class Polypodiopsida; order Polypodiales; family Pteridaceae; genus Ceratopteris; species Ceratopteris richardii. The sequence goes on along the minus strand of CM035428.1, from coordinate 156,804,609 downwards.
GCATGTGCCAAAGAATGAAACCTCTCCTTTCTAACTAAATATTGAATTGTTTCTCTTAGTCCCTGGACAAACTTGTGGACTTTGAGAAACTCTAGGATGGAATTCGGTACCTTAAAAAGTACCCCCCTATATTTATCAGCTTATTTTGGAACTTCTAGTTTTTTTGACTAATGAAAAACCAAGTGTCAAGTGCCCTAGGCCTCTTGTCTAGTGGCACAAATTTATTATAGAACAAAATTTTGAACAGCTCCCAAGTCGTGGGCTCTTTCTTATCTTGTTCTATTTTACACCACCACCTATGGGTGACATCCATAAGATGATACGTATCTTGTTGAATCTTATGTCTATCGTCCACGATATAGCATAAGTAGAAGCACTGCTCCCACTTGTTCAACCACTGCTCAACATCGTTGTAGTACATGCACTAGAAGATCCATGGTAACATGGCGGCTTAAGATCCTTAAGCTTCCATCTAGCCTCTCTAACTAGGAAACCTTCACTAGAGATTTTTGGAGTGAGGTGCTCACCCAAAGCTTCTGAATCCTTGGGACCCCCAATATCAAACATAGCTTCCTCTTTCTTAGAGCCATGAGCATGCTCTAAGATAGTCTGAAGTGTGTTTTCTAAGTACGATATTCTATTACTCATGGCCCTTATAGTTTCTACATGATGCTTGGCCATGTGTGTATCCTCTCTATGTGGAGATGAAGGTCCTAAGTTCATATTTAGGAAGTATAAGCTCTTTTCTTTTTATGTTTTCCTGTTTTTAAGTTTTTATATGTATGTATGTACACCTAATATATATAGTGGCAATAGAAACTAACAAGTCACAAGATTTTGCAAAGGAGAACAACAAAAACAAGAAACTAGCAATAGTATATTCTCTACTTATGCATCAAACAATTATGCATAGAATTTTGAAAAATTTGGCAACACTTCGGCACTAAAATGATAGTTAAAAAAAAAATTAAGTGCTCTACACACACTTTGATCTCAAGTGTGCTTGTGGGCACACAATAACACAAAACACTCTTGCTTTCTCCTCGTTGTCTCTGCAACAAGATCATGCTATCATTCTATTTCACAATTTAAGGGAAAAGTACAGAGGTTCCATTACCCCTTAGGTACCTTAGGATATCCCCCAAGATAGGGACCTTGGGTATGCAGCTTAGCCCTTGTCCCACACACACATATATTGACCTCTATAGACTAATGTCTAACAGTCAACATGTATGCATGCATGTGTGTATGAATGTGTGTGTATGCATGTATTTATGTATGTATATGTGTGTGTGTGTGTATAAGTACGCTTATATGCATTCATGAATATACCCACATAGATCATGATATCTAAATGTATATAAATAGACACTAATCCAAACCTCTCTCGAGTTGATGTCAAACATATGGAGATTTTTCCATTGTTCCTCTTCAAGAAACATCAATATTCAATATTTATTTTGTTTCCAAAACAATCTTGTGGGAGAAATAAAAAACATTTCTTCTTCTTCTTCTTCTTCTTCTTCTTCTTCTTCTCCTCCTCCT